>JAAGKR010009512.1:0-26416 GCA_011419295.1 Clarias macrocephalus | reverse complement strand
TGGTCATGGTAACCTTTTCAACTGTAACTATATTTAATGCTATATATTAAAGCCTGTGGTGGAGTTATCCAAGGAACATGAGGTACGGTACTTGATCTGTCGCAAAACCCCTCAGAGCACGGATCTTTAACCACGGACAGATAATAGCAGGAGAGGACATCAGGGCTTTTTTTTTTTGCCTTTGTGTGGCTGAAGCCCGGGGGAGGGGCAGGAGCTGGGCGCCATATTTGGGAAACTGACCATAAACAAATGATGATAATAGCAAAACAAAAAAATATGCTTCATTTTTTTTTAAGCAGATTGTTTGTGCTATAGTCCAAAACTACATAGCCCTGTGTGAAAAAGTGTTTGCCCCCTAAACCTAATAACTGGTTGTGCCACCCTTAGCAACAACAACCGCAATCAATCAAAGAAATTCCTCGAGTCCTTCCTCTGGAGAAATTTTGGCGCACTCATCTTTGCAGTCTACTTCACTTTGTCAGGCAGGTCCTAGTTAAGTGATTTCTTGATTGTGAACAGGTGTGGCAGTAATCAGGCCTGGGCGTGGCTAGAGAAATTGAACTCAGGTGTGATGAACCAGAGTTAAGTTATGTTTTAACAGGGGGGGGGCAAACACTTTTTCACATCACTGTAAGGATCTGTCCAATGATGGAAACTACAAAGCACTTTTGTAAGTCGCTCTGGATTAGAGCATCTGCCAAATGCCTAAATGTAATTGTAAACAACAAAGTGACTTCTTCAGAAGCTACGACGTAATGTTTTGAGCAGTGACGGCCTACTTTAACATGTAATTATTTAACATAATACAATTATTTATTTTAATATTAATATTCCGCTGTATTTCTTAATATAATTTATTTGCAATTTTAAAAAATCTAAACTGTATTACGTTTATTTGTGTTCGTGTACTCGGGTGCGAGTGTCTATGTAGGCACGGAAATCTTTGAAAAGCATCTGACCTGAGACTGAGCTCTGATTGGATTTTGTCAAATCATCCTTGAGGCGCAGCACTGTGCGTCCTGAACCCTCCCACTTTTGTTCTTAGCGAATCAATGTTGTTTTTAAATATTTGGCCTCATGTGATTGGACCATTGTCAACTAGTCTTTTCCAGCACTTCTTACGGCAAGCGGAGCTGCTGACTGGATGCGATGTGAGTCATGACTTTATTTTATACTAGTAGTAATGATGTGCGAACACCTGATAAATACCTATTTACAGGCGAGTATTAAAAGTTTCATTTTGAAATTTAAAATTTGAATTTTGAGCAAACCAATACGGCCACCTTTAACTGAAACGTGTCCAAGTGTTACACCGCCGTGCTTTAGCCCAGTTAAAAATTAATGCCCTGCTCCTGTTTTGCGCCTGTTACCTGTTCCTTATTGTTTCATTTATTTCTACATTACTGTGCAAAAATCTTTGCAAATTTTCACTTCATGTATGCGTGTATTTGTCTGAGCTTGTGTTTTTCTGCGGTTTCTTTGTTTCCCCATCGCTAGCTCCCCAGTTTAGTGATTTTTTTTTTTAACAACCTAATCACATTCACAATTCCATCACTGGGAGGCTTCTGACAAACAAGGATTTCTTGAATTTGAGAAACAAGCAGAGATTGAGTAGACTCTATGGCTCTAGCAATGTTTGTTAGAGCTGTAACACTGGAGTCAGTTATCCTCTTCTTTTAGTGAAAACCTTCAGGGTGCTTCTTTTGTACTTGCGTACGCATGTTAATTAAATCAATAAGTCGAAAATGAATGAGTGTGCTCACAGGACATCTGATCTGCATTTAGTGACGTGCACACACAACTCCATAAGGGTGAAATGACAATTAAATGGTGGAGAGCTTTGGGTTTTTTATTGTGTTGTTTTTAACTTCTTTTTTTAAATAAAAAAAATAAATAAATGCCTGCGTGATACATTTTACAGAAAAATATTGAAATAAATATGCTATTTGATATTAGAGCATAGTTCCAGTGGAAACAAGTTTTGGATTTATTTAAAGTTGGGTTTTAATTTCCTACATTCTAGTACAACCCTGGAGATTTTTAAATGATGAAATAACAGATATGGCACTAAGTAATTAACAACAACAATAGTTGCAATGTGAACTTTCCCAGGCCTTTAAGGCCATAAAACAACCTCCTCATTGTGCTTCCTGATTCCTTCTATGGTAATATTGTAGTTCCTACGGCCCAGCGGATACAACAAGCAATAATTCTTCCTCTTTTCATTCGAATCAAGCTCCATGATGAAACTGTCTCTCATGAAGACCTTCCCAGGAAAGCAAGACCAACACTTGGCTCTGCTGCAGAGGAGAAGTTCATTTAGAGTCACCAGCCTCAGAAATCACCAATTAACAACCAGCACCTCAGATTAGAGCCGTTATGAAGCTTTACAGAGCAGAAGTAGCAGATACATCTCAATATCAACTGTTCAGAGGAGATTATTGTGTGTTTTGGATAAACACCTTCAGCATTGTCTTACAGTGTAGAGAGAAATAAACATCAGGAACGACCATGGAATCTGAAGGGGTGTACAAACTTTTAACTGGTAGTGTATATTGCATTAAAAAATTGTATTATCGTAGGAGTACTGAACAATTTAATGCTGATCAATCAAAGTTTGCATTACTGAGTCTCCTTATAATGAAACAGAATCCCAGGATCATGGGATTTTCATGACGGTCACATTTCTTATGCAAACAATTTTCCGAATAAATCCGTTCCCATGCACGCCACACCCATTCAAGCATCGCTCTGCTCATCTTCAGCCCTAGCAGACACAAACACTACACTATGCTACACACTTACTGTAAATGCCTCAATTATGTCAAAGAAAATGTTACAATTGAGGATGTGGCAATTTGTCTTGTTTTCATGAAGGGTCAAAAAAAAAAAATTCCATTTCCATGTGATATTGACTGCATCAGTATGTTTTTTTTTTTTTTTCTCTAACAAGCAAAAACAAGTCTAAATTATTCCAAAAGCAAAACACAAGGGACAAAAAAATGGCAAACTCATATCAGCTCGGTGTTGGAAATCCTGGTTATTAGCATAGTGCATACGGAGTCAGGCACCGTGGAACGGCTTCAAGTTTTCGTCTATTGATAGATTTCTGCCTTCTCGACTGAACTCGCAGGATTAATGGCTAGGATTAAACATTTCACAGTGCAAAAATATTATGAAGAGAAAACCTAAGCCAAGGAGACAAAAAAAAAAGTTTTTGTATTTATTTATTTATGAAGGTCGTGATTAGAAAGCCGAAGCCGCCTGTTGCCGAGGCTCCACGTTGGCATGAACAGGCCAGGACCGAGCGCCTGAGCTTCTCTCCGTCCCTACGTGTGGACGCACCGGTCTTGTTACTTGTTATCAGTATGATAGATATTATATTAGACGCCTGGTATCTGTTTCATTGAGAAGAAACACAGTTCTCTGAGATCCCGGGCAGGAGTTCTCTGAAGTAAGTGGCAGCTTGGAGTTTTTTTTTCCTCCTGTATCGCCTCAGTGCCGCTGTTTTTATTGCCTACGCTTTCTGAAAGCTGCGGGAGGCACGAGGGATCTGTTCAACAGCAGTATCTCCCAAGCTCTGTGATCTCAGCCCATGTCAAAAGGCATCAGATACAACTTCTTTAAGCTTGCTCCGGAAAAAACCCCCCCAAAAATTACAGATACAACCTTATCTTCAAAGGCGGTGTCTTTTCCTCCCAAAGCCTAGGCTGTTTTCTGTCCTTTTTTTCATACAACATTTTCCTAAAAATATATCGGCTCATGAATATTAAGCTAGATCTTCTCTAAGCTTGTTTATGTTCCCCCCCCCCCTTTTGGTTTGTAAGTATTGTTGCAAAATAATTGGACTAGGTAGGTTCGTGCTCCGCAGAAGCCGTATTTGCATGACTTCCACGGCTGGTCATCCTTCTGCATTGTTACTAATGACTTGATCTCTCCTAAACCAGACCCTTCTCACTTTCTTGAAGGTTCCCCAGCAGGCTGAACAGGAATGCGGCTGTTTACTCGGGGAGTAGGGGAAAAATATGCAAGTCTATCTGCCCTAATCCTCGAGTCTGTCTCCTGTGAACAATCAATATGGAGACAATTTCTCTATGTGGCATGCCCCTGCTGCCAGTAGAGCCAGATTAGTCACACATTAATTATTCGAGTGTACAAAAAAGCTTGGGAGTGAAAAGCAGTGAGCATGTGGTGCCTGTGGGAGCACCAAAGGAAGGAGCAACACCAGTCAAGTGTATTTTAATCAGGTCTCTCTGAAAGTAAGGGCAGAAGCAATCAACTACAAGACCCTACATTGTGTTCAGCACTAGAATACAAAGTGAACAGTGTGTTAACGTTTTAAAGAGTAAACCATCAGAAGGTTCCGGTTTATTATTATTATTATTATTCAACTAATGTTAAATATGAAAGAAGGAAATTTGTTTCCCAGCACCAGCATCCAACATTAAAGACTAATCTCTGAAATACTACTAATGAAGTAAAGCGATAACAGTTTGACAGCAAAATGAGATAAATCCATTTTGAAAAGCAAGAAGTATTGCAAACTGATAGAGCCACAAGGGTGTTAAAAATCACACGTCAAAATGTTTAGTCAAATATTTTGGGATTATAAAAGTGTGAAATCGCTAAAAGATGTAACTCCACCTCAGCCTGCCGTTGTGTCCGTAGCGATTTAGTATCAATGATATGTTGGTCGAGTTTTTAATGAAAAATACAGCTTTGATTGTGATTTTGCGAGTCAAACAGCAAGTAGTGGCAACAAATTAGATCAAGTAATTATGTGTTTTTTATTATTTTATCATTGCCCAAAAAACTCGTTTTTATTATGTCACAAGAAATAATAATACAAAATCTAATTAAAAACCTCAGTTTAAGCACTGCCCGCCTCGTCCTCTACTAGTCGTAGTTGCAGCTCAGCAGTTGAACACAGAACCTCATCATCGCACAGATATGCTCCGTTTAACGTCCGCTCATGTGTTGTCTGGCTGCACATATGCTTCTGCTCCCAAAAGGTTATGAAACAGTTCAGAAAGAGTAGCAGAAAAACAGCAGACGCGCTGTTCTCGACAGTTCCCTACAGCGAGTGCACCTCATGTCTCCTGTACGTCTTCAGAGGGCTGTAACCTTACGTCCATGCTTATATTGACTTTGAATATATTACTGCAAGTCTAAGCGTATGAGGAGGGAAAAGACACATCCATGATGAAGTGAAACAGAAGGTTGCACTAGAAACGAAGTTTACCACAGTGATTATTCTTTCCTTATGTATTTAACACAACACCGGAGACTGCACAATGTTTTATTTCATAAAATGTATTGTGAACATAAAGCGAAGCACACGTGTACTCTGGTTCATTTTACTGGTGACTTAACAAAAATAAGCGTCTTGTCTGAGCGTATTGGCTTTCGATCAAGAAAGTAACCACTACTTGTCATGTTTTGTCTACAATGTGTAAGGTTTAAGCTTGTGAAATAAGGTTATATATCAGTTTTCAAATGAAACGTTCCGTCATAGACAACGTTGCGTGTCAGGGAATAATACTTTGCCAAAGTCCAAATAATGGCATTTATCTCATTTTGCTGTCAAACTGTTCTAGCGGATCTTGTATTTTAGACGTGTATAACACTCCCAAACTGTATGTTACCATTTACCCTACCTTTAGTATGTAGTATGTATAACTGGACCTCTGATGATAATGCAGGTCATTTTTTTCTTAATAAAAAAATCTGTATAGTGTAGCAACGAGTAACAAAAAGGAATACTGGGCCTGAGAAACCTCTGTCTTTAAAAATACATCAGTACCCTCAGGTACATTTTCTGTGCAGGTTTAAAAGGCTGACCGGCTGGTCTTTTTTTTTTTTTTTTTTTTCTCCTAAGCATCTTTTTTTTTTTTTTTCAGGTAATCCCTGACAGCCAGCATTGATTTTTATTTTTTTATTTTTTGGTCTGAAGAGTGGTCTATTATGTAATCTGTAACCTTTAACATTTAATGTCAGTTGGGAAAGTAATGTTTTAGACATCTTTACTGTTCCAGTATTAGAGAAGGCAGACAATCAACATCTAAGAAAAGAAAAGGTTATCTAAGACATTTAGATAGTTACAAAGAAAAGTCCCTGGTTTTATAACATTATTTCTAAAAGTATTTCTTGTCTTTGATTTTTTATTTTTATTTTTTATTTTTAGGAGATTGGATTCCAAAAACAAAAAAAAGGTCTTACCATGAAATCCACGATTCCTCTTGCTTACTGTCCGGCAGCAGAGGCAAAAAAAGACAAATACCAGCCAAGTACAATGAGTATGTTTCTTTTTTTAATATGAAAATGTCTACATCATTTAAGTGGGATAATTTTGCACAATTAATATGCTTAATATATAAACAGACAAGAAATATCAGATCTATTTCACGCAAGCACACACACACACACACACACACACACACACACACACACAACACACACACACACACACACACACACAAGGCTTTACACAACCCGTGGACAACACGCACCATTCGCTTGCACACAAGACTTCTATCTTGAAAGAAAATATCAAAGCCTGGACTTGGCTTGTAGTGACACATTTTGGCGAGACAGCCACAGGAGGCTGGCAGGAATTTTGCGAGGTAGTAAATTGAAACAGAAGGGCCTTAAATTGCAAAGCTGTCCTTGTTTATTTCCCTGCTAAATCAGTGATGTGGCCTTAATTTCGACAGTGCTTAATGAATTCACGTGAAGCGTGAAAAGGTGATCTGGTAACACTTTTAAAGCGGAAAGAAGACACGAAGAGAAGAACAGCTGTCAGATTGCGTTCGGAAAAAAGAGACAGCATCAGAGTTATGACATACGGAAAACTTCAAAGATTTTAAGGAGCGAGGCTCGGTCAGAGACAAACCTGTCTGGATGATCCTGAAATCAAACGCTGGACAGAAAATGTGTCAGCGAGAGATGTGTGTGTGTATGTGTGAGTATGTGAGCAGATATTGCCTGGACGTCAACCACGAGTCAGTTGCTGCTTGGAGAGCTTGGGTTAAATGCTAGGATTATGCGGGACTGTGTTTGGCTGGCGGTGCGGTTCAGTTCTGCGGATGTGGACAGGCTTGCTATTCCACTAGGACCTGTGATTACTGGGCTGCTAACTGGCAGGCTACTGGGGAAGTCGGATTACTGTGTGGAGCAACACGCTGATTAACAACAACAAAAATACTGGAAAAAAAATTTATAAAAATGACAAGACCCAGAGAAAAAAAATAAAATCTATTGAAAAAAAGAAAGTTAGATAGATAAATGACCAGTGTGGCACAGCGGCGTGGCGGTCAGGACAGTCGCCTCACACCTCCAGGGTTGTGTGTTCGGATGTCACCTCTGGTCTGCATGCATGGAGTTTGGAGGGTTTTTTAAATTTTTTAACGTTCTCCCCCTGCTTGATGAGTTTCCTCCCGCAGTCCAAAGACATGCAGGTTTATTCGTCTTCCCACTTTGCCCATAGTGTGCGTGTGTGTGTGTGCGCCATGTGATGGGTATACCCTGCTTTGTGCCCTGGGATAGGCTCCAGGCCCTGCTGTAATATGGATGGCTGGATATAGCAGCATGTTGTGTTATTCAGTACTTCTACAACAAAACTCTGATTAATATACAGTAGAAGGCGGTTCTGGAGAAGCATGGAAATAAATGAACAAATCCTCAATTAAAAAGTTAATTCTTCTAAGAATGTGTCGTTGTTTTGCCTGTGTTCATAATTTAGGGATTTAATTGTTTGATAAATAATGAACACTGTAATCTGTTAATCACATTATCTATAAACGCTCTCAAATCAAATGATTAGTTAGGACCTGAGTTTAGGTTCATTTGCATTTTTCCTTGACTCTTTTTTTTTTTTTTTGCTATTTATTTTTGTTATTTTACACCTCATGACTTGTTTTTTAATATTTTATACAGTTCTGTGCCAGTGTTTTTTTTTGCCATCAAACTGCCTCAAATGAGGATTCCTGAAACAGTGTTCTGACATCTCTCCTGTCCTAAAAGACGGCAATTTTGTGACAGCTGGTGAGATTGTTGATTGCGAGCAGCGTCCTGTCGTCCCATCAGGCTGTGCGCTTATGCTCGTCGTGTGTTGGCTTGGTTAGTAAATAGCAAAGGTGCTGCGGTTGTCCCCGATGCTCTCGGCGGTGCTGTGGAAGCGGGGGGAGGGAGCGCGTCCCTTCAGGCTCGTGTCACTCGCTGTGCCAGGTGATCGGACTGGCAGAGGCATTCGGTCATGGGCAGGCCCTGGAGGGGCAGAGGGCGGAGCTCAGCTCGTGCTTAGCGACACCACTTCACGTAAATGCGGGCGAACAGCGGCAGTGACCCAGACTCCCATGGATGTTGGGGCTGATCCGTATTCATTGCCTGTTCCTCACCATCACTTAGGCAGTCTTGTTTCTCTTGCCTCCTTCACCATCTTCCTCTGGGGAAATGTGGGCCAGCATTACACTGACTCAATTCAATCAGTGGCGCATGTCAGCATCGCTTGGGCTTCGGAGGATTAAAAAAGCAATGATCACTTGTGTTCGACCTCGAGTCATCCTGCGAGTCTGTTTCTGCCGCAAACCTCACAATCAAGCACCAAAGCCAGATTACGCTCATCTCTGCAAGCGTTACAGACAGACCAAAGAATGCTAATACAGGCTTTGATTCCGCTAACGTGACCGAATGGCTCCAGTCTGTGGCTGGAAGGAGGATGAAAGAAACATGATGTACATACAGAGTGAAAGGGGCTGCAGTCATTCCTGACCGGTCCAGCCTCTTAAGACGAGCCGGGTACCTGCTGGGATGAGAGAGGGAACTTTCAGAAAATGTGCACACTTGGCATGTGGTGGGTGCGAAGCACGGGATAATCAGACCAACTGCTGCTTGGGTTTGTTTTGAAACGCACATCTCTCTTTTTTTAAGGAAATAAAATGAGAGCCGGAGCACTGGCAGTCGGAAAGCGGGGCTCTCGCACTACAAAATTCTCAGCTGCTAAAAAAAACCTCTTCATCTAAATACAGAAAAGACCATTTCATAATAATAGCTGTTCTTGACTGCATAAAATCCGGCACTCTTTTGCTTTTAAAGTCAAAAGCTACAATAGAAGTCCTGAAGTGAAATATTAAACGTGGCGCATGAAATGTGTCAGAGTGAGAGAGACAGCCATTTCCTGTTCGTGACGGTGCAAAATATCAAGCACTGCTGCATGCCAATAAGGGTAGATGATAAGGGAGGGAAAAAAAGAACTTCCTGTCCTTAGATGGACTGAGATGGGTTCATAAAAGCACGCTCTGCTGCATGGGCCACCATAACACCTGTCAATCAACCGGTTTCCTCTCCACATTGGTACTGGAGCAGCTCGGAAAAAAATGGGAAATAGGAGTCTCGTGATAAAATTAGTCATGGGCATGAGCCCTGTCTGACGTCGTCTCGTCCGCCTACCAGCATGGATTTGCGAACGCTTTTAAAATTCCAGGAAAGGGACAGGTGCAAAAAGCATCAACGTTCCAGCTTGCATCGGGCGCAGAGAGACAGCACAGAAAGAGAATAATGGATGAAGCGTGGAAAGCTCGGTAAAAACTGGTTCCCTTAAACCCAGGTCCCAAAAGCTACAGGAGGCCAGGGGTGGTTGACATTCTCTCCTCAGCAACCTTCTCCATCGATTGACACTTTCCCCTTTTGTTATTCAGAGTCATGTCGGCTCACTACCTGGTTCTCAACTTTTCCATCCTCTCAAGTCGAAAAATCCCTCGGCCGCCACTTATTGATCTACTATCCCATGACAGCCCGAAGTTTATCAACGCTTGGCCTTATTCGCGCATCTACAGAAGACCAGAAAGACCAGAGCGGACTGCGAATAAAGAATAAAAAAATCCCTACGGAGAGTACAGGACCTTCAGCAACCTTTTCAACGCTCTGTGCCAATCAGTCCAGCCGACAGCTATGGGGCAGGCGCCTAAACTTTAAAGAGCACCGGCATTTCACCTGGAGAAGCAGAGCTGCCACTATGACCCTACTTCAATTGCTCTGCAGGAGAAAGAAAGAACTGCACTCACACACACGTGTCTGGACACGCAAACGCAGAGCGCGCTGGCATGTATTGGTCTTTGTGTGTGTTTGTTTGTGTGTGTGTTTTTCACTTCATCAAAGCACTCAGATGGGGAGAAACTCAATTCATCAAGTGTCTAATTGAACAGTTAAATAATTTCCTATCACATTAGTAAGAAAGGTAAATAGACTCTTCCTGCAATTTGTAATTAAATTATATGAATGTGGTAAGAAAACAAAGCAGGCCTGTCTTGTTGTCCTGGTAAGACATGAAATCACGTAGATGTTAATAGAATTACAAAAAAAAAAAAAAAGTTTTTGGATTTTATTTCAAATTGCCACCTTAGGTTGTCAATTTATGTCCTTTTGAAAGCACCGTCAGAAAAACAGTGATGAAAGCAAATGCTTAGGTACAAATGAATTACTTAATTAATTACGCTTGCACAATGTGTATAAAAGGTTGGCATTGGACCGGTAGCTCTAACACTTTGGTGGCACCAAAACTTTGCTTTCGCACCCTTGGGTTTGGTTTGAAAGGCATGTTTGTACTTCATTCATTAGCCTTTATTCATTTGGTCTAATGCACAGCTTCGACAAATGACAGTTGGCTCTGTTCTTCCAGCTGAAGAAGAAGCGCTTTTTAAGCTCAAATCAGCTTTGTGCGAATTGTAATCTTTTTAAAAGGAGCGAAATTGCTCTTTAAGCGTTACTCACGCCAAATGAAAAGATGCACTTATTCGCAATTCACTTGACAACAAAATAAAAAAAATAATTTAAAAAAACAAGGCATTGAAATCCTTTATCAGCGACCTGCTCTATCGGCTTTGCCTCTGTGAGTGTTTTCTCACAAGCTCCAGGTGCTGACTGGCACAGTACACTATACCGTACTGTACCCGATGGTCTTAAAATAACCTCGGCATGAGATAAAGTGGCTAATTCTTTCTGTTAGCAAGCAGGATCTATTTGGCGCATCCATCCCGGTAGTTGTCGTAGCCAAGGGGTTTGGAAAGGAGACGGCGCTGCTGGAAATCTCTCTGGCTTAAATGTTACACTCCTCCACACCAATCTCCCGTGTTAAGACTTCTTCTTTTTTTTTTTTCCCCATCCTCTGCACTCTTCGCCAGGGACATTATTATAGAGTTCCATCTCCCTGCAAAATTACAAGCCTGGCACGGGAGTGGACTGGGCTGGAAATTAAAGCGCACAGATAAGAGGGTAAATGCTGGGGCGGGGTGGGATGAGGTTGGGCGGGGCGGTGGGAATCGGCAGCGGATCGGTTTTCACCTCTTAGAGCTGTCTGATAGGGAGACGCCGCTGGAGGCGCTGGATATGTCCTAGGGCTGTTAGAGACCTCCATGCCGACAAGAAGGAAACGCGTTTGATCAGACAAGTCAGGGCCTGTTATGTACAGCCTTAGTTTTGAAAATCCTGCCATAATTACAGGGCTGTGGTTATAGAAATGCTCCCAGCAAACAGCTTAACATAATTTGATGTTTTTATTCGGACGCTGAGTGACTGAAACCATCATAAAGACTCAATAACGCGTAGCGAAACAGCCAATTACTACAAGTGTGATGTGTCAGTTACAGAGACGGACGCGAAAGACTGGTGGAGGGAACTTTTACACACACAAACACACACTCATTAGTCTTATTATCTCTGTATCAGAACATCCACTGAATATACTGTACTGTACACTATATTAATGTAGATAATTAATGCTATGCCTACGCTTGAAACTTAACAAAAACTTGCTACTTTTCATTAAAAAAATAAAGTTAAGAAAAAGAAGAAAATTGCAAAAACACCCCCCCTCCCCCCATGCACACACTAGCAGACTAGTCTTTTACAATCCTGATTTTATCCTCTAGCATCTCATTCGCACAGGAGCAAGGCAATAAAAGTCAGGGAATAATAAAAAATGTGTTCAGTTTTCAGTCTTACTTTCTGTCTGTGCTTCCTGACCGCATGATGAGGGGATTCCTACAGGGATGGAAGGCGGAGGGGGGTGGGGGGGTGGGCTGGGGGGGCTCGGTGGGCAGGATACAGAGCTACCGACTTTGCAAAAGGTTAACGATCCAGTGGCTAGAGGGCTGCTCTCCAGAGAGCGGATTAGTAATGGAGTACAGTGCTGTTGGGTAAAGGAAAATCCTTGCAAGAGGTTTTCTCTCTCTCTCACCACACACACTAGTGAGCCATGCTGGACTTCCTGTCTAAATGCTAACCACACGGTTCCCGCCCCAACGGGTAGCAGCCAGAGGCAAATCGCACGCTGTCTTGCGTCCAGCTGACGGAGGGTGGGGATAGGAAAAGGAAAAAAAAAAAGAAAAGAAAGAAACAGCCCTGTCTTTTCTATGACCACACAGGGAGATGAGAGTCAGGAAAAAGAAAAAGAATCAAAAAGCTCGATAGCTTATGGTGGGGAAATTAAAAGGTAGAGCTCAATGTTTTTCATGAACGCGTTCATAGGTTCCAAATCATCTACTACAATGGTTTTAAGAACAAATCTGGATGTGCAGTAGCTCAGATCAAAGCAGAGGAAGACGCGTTAAGGGGAAACATCTCCAGGCTTTTCCTCTCCCGCATTCTTTCCATCCGCCCAGAGCAGGGTGGCCATGATGAGCCGAACTGCAGGGATACACGCAAATGTCTTTTTAGAGTTCCTGACTGCAGTGATATCTGCAGATGGTCCCTTAAAAACCACAAATGGCGCCGATGACATGGCGTTTCCTACACACCCCTGAGTGTGTCAGCATTAAGCACAAAATGGCTCACCTCCTTTAGCACTGAGCATATCGGAGCTGTTGCACACTGCCAACGCTCGTCTACAAACCCATTTCCAAACCTCATCACAGGCTCAAGATATTCCCCATTGTGCTGCTGTCCAAGGGACGGAACTTGGTAACAAATACTAATAATATTACAGCAAGTGCTCTCTTATAGGCATCGCATTAACAGGCATTGTTCAGATATCATTACAAAATGGCTCTCAGTAAAGCATTGGCAGGGTAATTCAGATAAGCAGATAGCAGCGCGAGCGCACGGCAGCTCCGAGTCGGAATACAGAGCGGGGCCGCAGACGACAGGCGGGCAACGTATGAGCGCACGATGGTTGATAGTACTGTAGCAGCATACAACCTGGAATACCAAAAAAAAAAAAAAACCTAACAACCTTTAAACCTTGATGCCACTAGATCTGCACAATTATACTGGAATACAAATGTGTTGAAAGAAAGCAAACCTGTGTTGATTTGATTCAGTGTACCAGCTCTGCTCTGTTACTCTGACACTAATGACATAGCTCATTATAATTACAGATAAGAGCTGCTTCCTCGGCGCTGCAGCAAACTGGATTAGACAAGAAGAGGACTTCCAAAGCTCACCTACCTACACCACGGAATTGGCACGGTACCTTGTATTATCATAATCATAAAACAACCCCCTCTGTGCAAGTCGAGTCAGATACACCAGAGATCATTTGTGATGTATGACTAGGCCATTATTTCTGAACAGACAGCGTGGTGTATATATACATACATATACATTAAAAGGTAAAGTGTCTTGGTGTGATAGGAATAAAAACCCACATTGATGACAGACACGGCTGTGATGGTGGCCTGATTAAACCCAGATCCTTACATAGTACAGCTGGGAGACTACAGGCTCTTTTACACTTTGCACGATATGAACTGTCTCTGTATTGACATGCAGTGGGACACAGTGACAACAACAAGCTGACATACAGTCCTCGCCAACCAGAGTCCCAAATACATTTACATTTAGCAAGCATGTCTGGCTCCCGGGGCCGTGTTTTGAGAAGATCCCAAATAAACAGTGCTAATTTGCGTACACTTCATTAACCATGTAAATGATGTAAAGTACCATGTAGGGCAAGTAAACGTTCCACTTAAAGTGCTGCAAGGGTTGATTTTTTATTTTTTATTTAAGTGCTGCAGGTGTGAACCAAAAATGTGCTGCCTTGTGTGGACTGAATTTCCAACGTCTGACTAGAAAACTGCTCAAATTATCATTTTTGTTTCTTTTAAATGAGCTTTACATTATATACACAACAATTAGCCATGAATTTAAAACCAGTGACATTAAAATTTTAGGTTCCCCTCGTGTTACGATATTGAGTATATTTGTATTCTGTGATTTTGCATACGTCTCTGTGGTGGTGGGATGGGGGGTGTGTCTTCCCTTGTTGTTTCAGGTCCCGCCCATTTCCAGAAATCCAGTACACACCCCCATCCCCCCTCCCCCCAAGATGATTGGTTACACAGAAGACCCAGATGCCTACATAAGCCCCTCCCGCCCCTTACTGTTTATTCTAGGACTGATTGTAAAATTGATACTGTGTTTGACCCCCTTGCTACGTATCTGACTTCGGCTTTTTACCCCCCCCCCCCCCCCTTGATGATTGCCTGGCATTTATTAGACTATTCCGTGTGTGACCATTAGCTTGTTTTGACTACATTTTTGCATACGCCCTTCTTTGGTTTTGGTTGTTTGGTTTGTAAATACGTTTTGTATATATTTGTACATAATTCGGTACTTTAGTGGCTTAGTAGGGAGTCGACGGCATTTTGTTTATACTTTGTTTTCTCCTGGTTTGTGGTCAGGAAGGGAGTAAGGGTAATGTATTGCATTCCAGTGTCTTTTCTTTTGGTGCAGATTAGGTATTTCACTTCGGGACGACGTAGAGGGGAATTTCTTTTATTATTTCGGCATGTCAGCTTCCGAAGGTCATAGCCACCTTTTGGGGATAACTCACTTCTGTAAATAAACACTAAGAGAACGCACTATTACGGCCCGACCTAGACCGGGGCATAACATTGGGACCTCTTGGGGTGTGCTGTGGTGTTTGGCTCTAGGACGTTAGCGGTGGATCATGTGGTTGCTGTGAGTTCTGGGGAATTTGGAGGCTGGATCAACAACCTTGAACCCTGTTAACTCCCACATACGACAAACTGTGACCTGCTGAGTGCTGAGTGTTCCAGTGCCTTTCTGTTGTTGGCTTTTTTGGCGGTTTGTAAAGGTATTAGCTTCAGATCAATCAACACAGAGAGGTATTTACTGTAACCCTGATGATACAGTTTGCAGTTACAGTATAAATATACATCAGAGTTAAAAGGCCTACTTGTTGCTAATGAAAGATGTACACGGAGACGTCCCTGTGTTTTTTCGCACTCTGTAACTGGAACGCACGAAGGTCGAAAATGATGTAATCCAGAGCGACGGCTTCCCACGAGTCCGAGCCATCTGTACAACACTGATTAAAGACGTCTGGAACAACTGCTCGAAATAAAATATAAACACAAAACAACTCAGCAGAGATATGCGTAAATAAGAGATAATGTTCTCGCAGAGCGCTGTCGGCCCTAGAAGCGCTAATGTACAGCAAATGTTGATCAAAGCGACTTTTGCTAGTTATCCTAGTTATCCTAGTTTCGGATAATGAGACCAAATATGGTGTTTTCTTTTAAAATGGTGGAAACAGGCTTATGCCAATTTTATACCCGGCCCTCGGTCCTATTTATTTCCAGCCATGCCGTACAGGTGCTAAATGAGTATAGTTGTACATTTGCACTGCATTTTGTTTTGAACGGTCAGATCAAAAAAAAAAAAAAACATCTCAAATTGGATAATCATTAAGGGAAATTTTGAAAAACGAACATGTTGTTCTGTTCATGTGAGAGATCCTCTGTTCTCTCTATTAGCACATCAGATTGCATTTCCTTTTCTTTTAGGTTTCTTTTTACTGGCATTTTCTAATTCCTTCTGGGTTTTTTCCCCCCCCAAGATGTTATCATGCCCAGCAGTCCATGTAAACCTTTAATGAATAAAAACAGGAAACGTTTTTTATTTTATTTTTTTATGTATAATTTGAGGAATGCATTGAAATTAAACATAATTTCATTAAATTATATATAATGATTGGCTGTAATGACTCCCATTACAACAATAAAAGATACAGTCGAATCCTTTTTTTAACAATAGATGTAAAATGCCAAAATTGAGTCATTTTTTGAGGCGAAATAAAAATAGAGAAGATGAAAAGATGAAAAAAGGAGATTGGCACCGAAATGACATCGTCAACTCCTAGAGCAACTGTTTGATGCTGTGAAAGCCACAAGGGACCCCAGCTTTCTTGACTCATGCAAAACAGACGTCTGTTTATTTTTGCTTCCCGATCACGCCGCTCGTGTTTTTCCTTCCCAAATGAAAGAACCCCGACTCACAACCACAACCTCGGACCGGCTGTAGCGTTTTTTTTTTCCATTCGGCCTTTGTAGCGGGAACATCAAACCCGAAATCCTGACTTTCCTTTATTCGATCGCAGCCGCTGCCTCACCATGACCTACTTACACTACCATCTGTGTGACTGAAAGCTGAGCGAGACCCGGTGAAACCTGAGCGTGGCTTCGCTGGCTTTACTTTCCTCGACCACAGAGCTGTGGCTTTGCAACCTTTACCACAAATCAAACCGATGATCATCCTGGAGCTTTTTGTTTTCTTGCCTTTGTTAAAGGCTCTAAAGCTCTGTGTGATCAAGATTTATGTGCCATGGGGCAACTGCATGTACATGCATGCTGACTAACCATCCAGTGCGATCTGCTAATAATGTAAGTTGGCAATCCTCCACATCAAAGAGTCATCACCGTGAAACTACACTAGGCTAAAAAATAGTTATAGAGGCATTATTTAAGATGCCGCATGCACTTGCTGTAACTAGTTCACCTGTAATTTACCATGAACCTTTACATTGATTATAAGGTGAAACACTCATCAGCAGTTATCAAATGTAAAATCTGCTCCAGACCAGAGAGGAATTAGATAAATTCATCAGGCAAAGTGCTGCTTTGTAATAAAAATGAACTTTTGTGCCCTGTCCAGCTATCATGCTGTGCTGAGCCATCTGATGCACCAAATCCACTCCATTCATTTCAGACAACTCATTAAAATAACGGCAATACTAAAGAAATGGAGATAAGAGCAGCAAAGTGGAGACTAAGTGTGAGATAAGGCCGCTCTGATTAGCAGGCTGTAATTGAGAGCCGTATCGTCTTAAAACATCAAGAGTCCCCGCTCGCCATAAACATCTACTATCTTGAGAGCTGACGGACAGCTTATTATTTCTCTGTCAAGTGCACTGTGAAGTCATAAGCCCGGAGAGTCTGCCACACACTAATGAGAAGCAAAGTACAGCGCCCGCAGCGGCTTCACCGCCGTGGCTCTGCGAATCAGCCGCCGTCACGTCCTATCAATCTCCGCTCAAATTACAGGTGACAAGTTATCAAATCTGCGATATTACAAACTAAACAGAGACCTCCCAAAGGACCTATTTGTTTAAGATATAGTCAATTAAACAAGGCACGGCCTGTCAGGGGCCGGCGACTTCGCGCCACGGCTCCAGAGCTAATTTCATCCTCCTAATGGAAAGCAAAAAAAAAAAAAAAAAAAAGTAAGAGAAAGCAGAAAAATAGTCTGCTGAAACACAGGCAGTAAATGTGTTTTAAAAAAAAAGAAGAAGAAGAAGAAGAAAAGGTGGCAGAGGGGTGTGTGCGTGGGGGGGGGGGGGGGGGCCCCCCCCCCCCCCCCGGGGAAGGGCATGCTTTAGAGCTGATGCTTTAATCATCTTGGGTCCCTTGGGTCAGCTTACAGTGCAGGAAAGCAGCTTTTGTTTGAATGTAATCTGCCGGTAGGAAGAGCATAATAAAAATTTATGGAGGTGTTCATTAAATCTTAATGACACAACTCTAGAGATATACCAGGCCTGGCCCTTGTCAACATCCCCCTCCCATAACAAACCTTTTAATGATCCAGATGTTGACACGTGGAGACAGACTCACGTCAGTGGTTGCAAATACACCTGGACTGCTACCATCGTACCCTTATCCTTACGACTCCAAAACAACAACAACACCCTACTTCTTACTGCCTTCTAGTCAGTCTCGCTAGTCCTGCTATCACACCAAAACACACACTGCACAGGAGCGACATTGGAACTCCACTCGCATACAATAGCTGCAGGTGCAACTGATTATCATATATCACTGGCTGAGTTCGACGTAAACACGTCGCAGTAATGGCTGAAAAAAAAAAGAGCAAAATATTTCTACACGAGAATGACCTGGAGGGAAAAACCCAGGAAACAAGGCGCTTCTTCAACCTCACACGTGATCTGTTTGTGTGAATCGGTTCAGCCTCACGTGTGCAAGTCCCACTGTATAGGTTTGTGTTTCGTTTTGTGCAACTTGAAGCTGAAGATAATGTTGAAAAGGAAAAAGAAATTGTGTTAAATTGTTACGGGATTGAGACAAAGGGGACTTGGCACAACATCTGGACCAACCAGCTATGAATTTTTCATGTCTGCAGATCCAGCTTTAACAGTCTCGTCTTTTGTTGTGTTTAAATCTCTTATGTAATTTCTAATCACACAGCAAAGCGAACTCTACTGACCTTTTTTTGTTGGTAGCTGATTCACCAAATTCAGGGGAGAGTTATAACACAGATTTGATTATGCTTCCGTTGCTGAGGCATGACGTACAGTGCCAGCAACAAACCCAAGAGTGTACAGTGTCCCTTCCAACAGTTTCTCCTGTCTTGTCTCTAAACCTACAAAAGGTTCTCAGAGACTCTGAATTAGTCTGTTCCTGTTCTCAGTAGTAAAGTCATTACAAATAAAAACGAATTTGTTCATTATAGATCCAACTCTGGGTCTGGGGTAGCTCAGTGGTTAAAGCCTTGGCCTAGGGTTCGGAAGGTTCCAGGTTCAAATCCCATGACTGCCAAGTTGTCCCTGTTAGGCCCTTGAGCGAGGTCCGTAACCCTCAACTGTTCACATTTACAGTATAATTAAATACAAATCTAAGTTGCCCTGGATAAGGGTGTCGCCCAAATCCTACAGTCATGTTCACAAGTATTCGGACAGCAACATCATTTTCATAATTAAAAACCTGCCACATGATTTCGATGGAGGAAACTCAGCATTTGACCACATCAGTCTTTGACCATGACCAAAACAGAATATTTATGGTTATATTGGTTAGTCCGGATCATGTGAGATTGGTTAATGCTTAATTTGTGTTAATATTGTGCCAAGATTTAAAAAAAAAGGGTTAATCTAATTAGATATTTCCCCTTATGTGACCTCATACAGTATAAGAAGAGCCCCTGCCTGAAAAGCAGAGAGCTTGAGGAATGAACAAAAATGCATTATCTGAGGGATATTTCGGCTGCAACATTAAGAGACACACTTTGGGGGAGCTCTGAGACCTGTGTTACATAAATAAAGAAATAAATAGTAAAAGCTGGGACCTTCAAAGCTGAAAGCCTGCATTTTCATCACATCTCGTTTGGTTCATTTTAAATCTTTTGTGGCGGTAAGGCGAAAATACAAAAGAACGTGTGTCTGTCTCAGTACTTATGAATCCGACTGTATGCCCTGATGATTATAGAATAAATATTGTGTCCTGTACATTTCTGTAAGCGAGTGACATCATCTACAGTGCCTTTAGCCCGGCATCATCCATACCTCATCCATACCTGCTATTAGAAATAAATAACAAGTGATTCGATTACAACCGGTTAGCCAACGATAGGAAGTTTCTAACGCAACAGCTAGCTCCGTTTTTAAAATGGTTGATGATGATTTCAGCAGGAAGAATAAAACAGACCCGAGCACACGGCTGCCTCTAAATGAGATCATTAGTAACGGCAAATAATGACTGAGCTGGTTAGTCGAAGCCTATTTCCTTTGAAATAAATCAAGCTGCTGAATGCTAAAAACCTACTGAAAATGCCAGCAAGAGCCAAAGACGGACCACGCTCCGATAAACGCTCTGATAAACGCTCCGAACCAGGACCGGCACGTCTGTGCATTTCCTCCACAAAAAAGCAGCTCGGTAATAAAGTGGCATCAACTGTTTGTACGACATGTTACACGTCCCCTCCTAAGACAGATTCAGGGGGGAAAAAGCGGTAACATATGAAGGCGACGTCCCAAGTGCCGTCAATTAGGCACGTCTGATCAGACGGCGGTGTGGCCATGTTCTCTACCTGAGCTGACCTTTTTCCAGCCCAAAGGCGTGTGATAATGGAGGTAGAACAGAATGAGGTTTCTAGTTTGACAGCTCCAAATGAGATCCATGTCAGCCATGACAAAAGATTCTTTGCAGGTAGACAATAATTCACTCATGATTAGATGGATGGACAATCACCCTCAAGAAATTGCTTTTTAAAAAAAAAAAAAAAAAAAAGCTACTAAAAGAATTCTTTAAAAAAAAAAAAAAAAAGCTACTAAAAGGACACTTAGGAGTACATGCAGTTTTGTTTTTCTTTTTTATAGTGTGAGGTTGGGACTGGTTTAGAAACCATACGCTATTGAGCTTGATTGACAATTATACGGGTGTAATTAGTTTTTTAATAAACACTTCACACACCAATGGGACACATGCAAAAAAAAAAAAAAAAGTAAAAACCTGAGATGAAAAGAGAAGTCAATCTGATGGCTGATTCATTCCGTATACGTAGCTCTCGGGTCAATGGCGTTTTTTTATTATATATACTGTGTGTATATATATATATATTTTAAACTAGGTGAGTCACGAGGCCGAGTTTAACATTTAAATGCAACTTCTCTGAACGTCTTTCCTTTATGCGCCGGTGTCTCAGTTTGACCATATGCTCCATCTTATTCCACCAGATGCTTTTGTTTGTATTTATAAAAGAGTTTTGTAGTGATACAGTACCACAAAAACACCTGCTTTAACCTCCTCCATATCTGTCCTCGCACTATTCGTCAGGTTACAATTCACCTCGACAACAGAATTAATTATGGAGCCATTAGACACCTGTACACGAGTGTGTACACAAGAGCGCATGATGACGAACGCAAACTGCACACTCACACCAATTTGTTGATGTGAAAGTGTGAAATCAAACGCTGGTAAATAATGAAAACAGAATCAATAGTCGTTTTATTTAAACATCTTTTAAAACCTGGAATCACACATCTCCGTGCTGGTCTCAGCTTATCCAAGAAACGCTGCCTTCACTTGATTAAAGCTTAAAATTAAATCCTATTGCTTCCTGATGCAGCGATGTTTCTCACTCACGGCTTTCTACGTATCCTGCGACTTCTCGGTGTGACCGAGAAGAGACACAAATATATACACATCCTCGTCACCTCGTTTGCATAACGGTTCTATTCCGCTTCAGCATTCTGGCCATGAGAGGATAAAAAAGTGATGTTTGGTCTTGTAAATAAACCAGAGGTGAGGGTTAACTCTGAGGAGTTAATGCACTGCGGATGTTACACAACGTTCAAAAACTGGAAATGGTTGTACTCACACTTTACTGCTTGCTACAAGATCAAGTGTATATAAATTTCACTTCCCACTTTGACCCGGAGGAACCCAAGACCAAGGGCAGTCAATAAAACCCCGCTCCCTTCGCCAAATAACTGTACGTGACTGCACGACTGTTTCTGCGGTTTTACAATACTGTGTTGTGTCACTCCATGTCCATGACACACTTTCTGTAAATGTGAGCTGGATAACTTTTCATTTTGGAGTAGGGAATGTTTGCTTTAAAATAACGACTGGCAGTACAGTACATACATAAGCAAGTAACATGAACATTATTATGAATATACAGTCGACCCCTGACATACTAGAGCACCCGCGTATTGTGAAAAACCTAGAATTATGGATGTGGTAAAGAAAAATGCCTATAAAAGAACGTAAAGGTAAACCTGTGGTACTGTACAGTACTGTCTGCTGTGTCTCCCGCAGTGCTATAATGTAAAATACAGACGTTAACCCTACTGTATATATGTACTGTACGGTTTCTTTGGTATATACAGTATACCAGTATATATATATAGGGTAAATACAGTAATAATTCACCGTCTCAAACCATGTTTTCCTCTACGGTCACTTGTGTTCGCTCTACAGTACTAACAAAAAATTATACAATGTTATATTTAATATAGAAATTAAAAATGTAGCTGAATTTATTTAATTAATATTTATGTTACAAAATTAGTAATTTATATTGTTCTTAATAGTTTATCGATAAAATGCATAAAAATTATATATCGCCAGAACAAAAGGCATTAAAAATTTGCAAAGGATATCCACAAAATTGCGGGAATTTCCGTGGACATTTATTAATTAGATTCTCTGAGCCGAGACTGCGGGGGTCAACTTTACATAAGAAAGACACAGTTGTAGCTGGATGTTTACTGTACATACACTCATGATGAATATAAACATCATGACAATATTGGGCTTGCAATAATTTCTTTGAATTGGTCTTTTTCTGGGGAAGAATAATTGCATAAGTTACAGTATCTCTTTAATAGAAGAAAACACCAAAATATGGACCACCAGGTTTATATCTGTTTGATATCAACAACACATACAGCACACCTAGATTATTAATTGAATATTGTTTAATTTGCCAGTGATCCTGACTGCCTACATGCTCACTGGATTGACCAACACACACAGTATCATGGTTAAGTCTAAGGAGCTCAGTGCAGATCTGAGAACGAGGATGATAGATTTACACAAGGCAGCCCAAGTAAAAAAAAGTTTGCTAAGTATATTAAATCCTCGCATGCCAAAGCATACTTTAGTGTACTTGCTCCAGACTAGTATACTTGAAGTTTGCTATTTTGGAACAACTAATTTTGTGCCAAGTAGGGTTGGGTACGGAAAACCGGTGCAAATACGGCACCGGTACCTATATAACTGATATGTACCGGACCGAAACAGAACGCGAATTTCGGTGCCACTTAAATGCCTGAATATATTTGTTCTCTGGGGCTATGATGACACAGTTGTAATAAGCATTAGATTCATCAACACACATGATCGCTACTAAAATTTAAATATTGCATTCAGAAATGATCGGAAAAATAAATTATTTCCGTAATTAGAAAAATCTTGAGGCCTTCGGAAGGCTTTGATAATACAAATCCAAAACATTGTTGCAGTAATGCTACTGTCCATTTTATTCTTGTAGATTAAAAGTTTATTAGATTAGATAAAAAAAATTAAAAGCACAAATCATTGGGAAATGAGACCATCCAAGATGCACGTGAATGCATCTTGCGTTACAATTTCTCCGACGGCAGCAGGTCGTCTTCTGCTATCTCAACTTGCTAAAATAACTTTCGTTAAAATGTCTAAAACTAAACGGTCGAAAGTGTGGCTATATTTCATTCCGACACTGCGACGTGCAGTAAATGTTTTACAGCAGTTGCGTGTAAAGGTGGAAACACGTCAAATCTAATGAAACATTTGAGGCACACAGAATAAACTTAAAAGCAGAGGGACGCGCCGTGTTTGACAGCTTACAGTCAGCAGCCGGCACTATTGGTGTGGATGAGCCCAGCCCCAGTCATACCAACCATAGCAAAAAGGATTATGATGACGACAGCAGCCTTTCCGCAGGTTAGCAGTAGGCTCATGTAATGTTAACTGCAAAATGCAAATCTTGCATTCATGCCAACAAATGGCCAAACGATTTGTAAAATACTAATGTAACATGGATTCTGTTTATGATTATGGCTTTCCAGCTAGTACCTAAACTTTTTATATATTGTTCAATTTTAAGCATTTAATTTTTTGTTCAATAAAATGTATTCTTGAGTCATCCACCATCATTTTGTGGCTTTTGCAAAGTATCGGTTTTGGCACCGGTACCGGTTTAAAAGTATCGATTTGGCACCGGTATCGAAAAAACCCTAAACAATACCCAACCCTAGTACTAAGTGCATTTAAGTTGTAATTAAATTGTATAAAAGCAATATAAAAGTGTATTAAGTATACGTTTCAGTGGCTCCGCCCCCCTTAAAGTTAGACAGAGAAGAATGCTACTATAACATGCAATTATTTAACATAATAATAATTTATTTTAAAATATAAAAAGTAATTTAGTCACAATATTCCGCTATTTTTTCATATATTTTATTTGCAATAATAAAAAAAAATCGAAACTGTATTACGTTCATTTGTGTTCGTGTACGCGGGGCGCCGGACAAACGAGTGTCTATGTAGGCACGTAAATCTTTGAAAAGCATGTGACTTGAGGCTGGGCTCTGATTGGATCATCCTTGGGGCGCAGCACTGTGAGTCCCGAACCCTCCCACTTTTGTTCTTAGCGAATTAATATTGTTTTTAAATATTTGGGCTCACGTGATTGGATCATTCTCAACAAGTCTTTTCCAGCACTTCTTATGGCAAGCGGAGCTGCTGACTGGATGCGATGTGAGTCAGGCCTTTATTTTATACTAGTAGTAATTATGCTTAATTACCTGATAAATGCCTATTTACAGGCCAGTATTAAGTTTCATTTTAATTTTGTTTGCGCCAACTCAATTTATTTTTGCACCAGCCGCCACTGATACTTTTGTGTGCTAAAGTGGAACAACTTTAAGTATACTTAGTACACACACAGCCATATACTTTAAGTGTACTAACGTATATACCTGACAGTAATTAATTACATTTCATATATATTTCATGTATTATAAGTACATTACAGTAATTCTTACGGTGTTACAAATACATGATTAATATACTCTGAATCTATTCTTATTGCAGCAGTAGCATGCTGTTATACTTCTGGCCAATTACAAATCCTAAAAAAGTACACTGTGTGGTTAATACAAATATACTTTATTATATCATATAGTACACAGTCTTCTATAATTCTGTACTGCAAATGTGTTACCAGTACTCTAAAGGTGTTTAGGATAATTTACACATGCTGAATGCATTTTCTACACTACAACATGTTTTTGAAACACATTAGGAGTTCAACAGATTTAATCTGCACAAGGTTACAAAAAAAAAAAAAAACAGTACTTTAGTTTATTTGTGCTCAACAAAACATCAGATGGTCTCAAACAGACAAACTCAAATTTAAACTGTTGTCTGAACAAAGACAGACATTAGTATTAGAATATACAGGTCCAGTATTACAGTAGTTTAAACCTGGTGTGTTGATTCTAGCTGTTACACAGAGACTGTAATCAGGCCGAGAGCTATGGAGCATTATACCAGAAGTGAGGTACATAAGATTTACCAACAACACATTTGACAATACATTCTATAGTTCAAACTATGTATTGTACTTAATTTCAAACTACCTAAGAAAAAACATAAAATGTACCTCATGCCGATGAAAATAAAATAAGGATACGAACTAACGCGCGCAATGATGCAGCTTCCAGCCGTGAATTCATACTAGGAGCGGAAGAACTGGGGAGCCAATCATAAAACAGACAGTCCGAATCTGCCCGCCTCCAGTTTTTGATTGGCTGGTGTTGCGTCGATTCTATTCCCTGGTTGGCTGGAATAGTTGCAGCGTTCCAACGCTGCTGCAGTTTAAAGTGTAGATTTATGATGATGAGCGAACAGAAGAGACAGAGTTCAAACATATAAAGGATCTTGAACGCGCAAAAGTGATTTTCAGAGAGTGCGTGCGAAAGAGAGATTCGGACAAGATCTCGCACAAGAGAGTAGTGCACTAAATATAAGCATAAATACAGTAAGTACATCTAAATAAGTACATTTAAATTTAACTGAAACTACCGTATATTAAAATTTGTATTCTAATGTATACTTTTTGTACATTTATACAATGATTATTTCGAGCATATTTTTTAAAAAAATGTACCAAAAATAAATTGAAAAACAAAGTTTAAATAAGTGTGCTTTTTAAATTAGACCAACCTTTCACTTAAAGTATATTTTCCTATAATATATTTATCATACAATTATTTTGAAGTATGTTCAAAGTTTAATTCCAAAATTTGGTAAAAGCATGATGTTAGTATACGTTTTATATATTAACTGATAGTACAACTTTTTGTTAGTATATTTGCAATGTACTATCAATGATTTCAATATACACTCACCTAAAGGATTATTAGGAACAGCATACTAATATGGTGTTTGACCCCTTTTCGCCTTCAGAACTGCCTTAATTCTACTTGGCATTGATTCAACAAGGTGCTGAAAGCATTCTTTAGAAATGTTGGCCCATATTGATAGGATAACATCTTGCACTTGATGGAGATTTGTGGGCTGCACATCCAGGGCACGAAGCTCCCGTTCCACCACATCCCAAAGATGCTCTATTGGGTTGAGATCTGGTGACTGCGGGGGCCATTTTAGTACAGTGAACTCATTGTCATGTTCAAGAAACCAATTGAAATGATTCGAGCTTTGTGACATGGTGCATTATCCTGCTGGAAGTAGCCATCAGAGGATGGGTACATGGTGGTCATAAAGGGATGGACATGGTCAGAAACAATACTCAGGTAGGCCGTGGCATTTAAACG
>JAAGKR010009511.1:0-26416 GCA_011419295.1 Clarias macrocephalus | reverse complement strand
GAGAGAGACAGAGAGAGACAGAGAGAGAGACAGAGGGAGAGAGAGAGAGAGAGACAGAGAGAGACAGAGAGAGAGAGAGACAGAGAGAGAGACAGAGACAGAGAGAGACAGAGAGAGAGACAGAGAGAGAGAGAGAGACAGAGAGAGAGACAGAGGGAGAGAGAGAGAGAGAGAGAGACAGAGAGAGACAGAGAGAGACAGAGAGAGAGAGAGACAGAGAGAGACAGAGAGAGAGAGAGACAGAGAGAGACAGAGAGAGAGAGAGACAGAGAGATAGACAGAGAGACAGAGAGAGACAGAGAGAGAGACAGAGGGAGAGAAAGTTCGTGAGGGAGAAATCCTGTGTCTATGAAACGTTCCTCCATCAGCCAGGACGATACAGAGTAGAGCTGAGAAATACGACGTGACATTTTATATCATGATACCTGAATAACGTTCCTGTGCTACACAATATAAAGTTTTAACTTCATAACAAAGATAAAAACTTATTTCTAAATTCATCTTCAATATTCTGTATACAGGGTCACGTAGGGGCGGAGCCTATTGGCACAAAGCAGGATACCCCTGGACAGGCTGACAATCCATTACACACACACACACACACACACTCGTGCACACACACACTCGTGCACACACACATTCACATTACGGGCAAGTTTTGGGAACGCCAATCAGCCTGATCTGACTGTGGGAGGAAACCGGAGAATCCGGAGGAAACCCACCAATCACAGGGCGAACCGGCAGCCGCGCTATAACCTTATTTCCAAATGTCGTACAATTTAAAAGATTGACATTTGTATTATTTCCTCGTGGTCTCATACGGAGCTCGTGTCTCAGGCTCGTTGGTCTCACACGGCGAGAGCTCTAAGCACCTCAGAAGGGCACTCGAGCGCTCAGTGATCCCGAGACCAAACACTCGAGAGCTCAGCGGCCAGACACGACTCGCACAAGTCCAAATCAATTAGCGGATAAGGCTAGCACACGCACATGAAAGTTAACATCAAACAGGCGTCCATGTGCGCAACAATAATTCACCTGCGTGAAGAGGAACCGACCGGCTCGTATCGGACGTGCACACAGGAACACGGCTTCTGTTCTGCTTCGACGTAATCACAAAATCAACTGAGCACCTGATCGAAACTCTAGTACTTAATCTTTAAAACAGTGAAACACTTTTTTTTTTAAAGATTTGTATATTTTTTTCTCCTTAGCATTAAATACATTTTAAATTTTTTTGTTTTGAAAATGTAAAATTGATTTATAAACGTAGACATCAGACAAGCAAAAGGTTTTTTTTTTTTTTGGTATCAACTCAATTAACAGTTGATGAGCACAATTTATTGCACCAAAAAAAATAAAAATAAACTGAAAATAATCTTAATTGTGTTACGAACCCGCGCAATGATTTAATGGCAAAAGGCGGCAATTTGTTACAGATGTATCAGGGACATAAATGTATGAATCGTGATGTATTTGCCCCATCCTGTGTCTCATCCTAAATAACTGTTAAATTATTCTTGGCAAATGTTGACACATGTGTCCTGCTGAGGACGGTTTAAACACCAGAGTTTATCAAATCAATATAATCAATCAAATGAATCTTCTATGATTATGCTGAATTCCTGAAATCTCCCACACTGTGTATATAAACGCCGGATCCACAGAGCGTCTTCCCATATTTCAATTCACATGCCATAAAATGTTCCGCCACATCAAAGGAAACAAATAAAATCACCAAGAATCCCTTC
Source organism: Clarias macrocephalus (assembly GCA_011419295.1). Taxonomy (NCBI): domain Eukaryota; kingdom Metazoa; phylum Chordata; class Actinopteri; order Siluriformes; family Clariidae; genus Clarias; species Clarias macrocephalus. The sequence continues at coordinate 24,668 of JAAGKR010009511.1, read as the reverse complement.
TCCTGTCCTCTCCTGTCCTCTCCTGTCCTCTCCTGTCCTCTTGTCTTCACCCTCCAGATGATTTCCTAGGTGCCGCGCTGGCCGAATGCTGCAGCAAACCGAACAGGATTTTCACTCTTGCTCCTGTTTTCCTCCTTAATCAGGTGTGTGAAAGCGTGTTTCATTCACGTGACTTTAACCTCGGACATGTTTTGGATTTGCGCTCTGGGGTCAGTTAGGGGTCAGGGGAGTGGGGTGCCGGAGCAATGTGTGGAAAATGAGGGCTTGGATGAGGATCAGGAGCTCTTACACCTTCAAAGCATCTGAGGAGATAAGTAGGGGGACATCTGCATGTGTAATCGGACCATCGTCTCCCCATTTTCTGCTCCGCCGGACAACTGCAGGACACGCCGCCTCTGTGCACAGCCTCTCAGCGCATTAGCGAGTGTCGGCCCGCGCGAGGCGAGAGACACGAGCGCTCAGGTAACCAAGACTCTAATCAAAAGCCACGAGTAATTGCTATGATGGATTTCATCCTGGAATGGTAAAAAAAAAAAAAAAAAAAAAAAGACACTCTCTCTCTCTTTCTTTTCCACACACACACACACACACACACACACACACACACACACACACACACACACACACACACACACACAAAAGTCTCCTCCCCCTCCTCTTTTTCTAATCCCCCCCCCCTCCACCCCTTCTCTCTCTTTCGCTCACGAACAGCAGCCAAGACTCTCCATCTAGTCGGAGGCAGGAGGCTTTGAAGAGATCAAAGGCAAGGCCGCGAGCAGTGCGGCACTCTGGGAATACAGTGAGCCTCTCTGCTCCTCAGCCCCATTTTCCAGAGTCATGTCGGATTGCAGCTGGATTGCATTCCGCCGGTTTTCTTAATGCTCTTGGTTTTGACTTTGACATCAGTGACCCCCCCCCCCTACTTCTTCAAAACAAGAGTGAGACAGTAAGGAGTGGGGGGGGGGGGGGTTATAAAAAGGCAAAAAAAAAGGCAAAAAAGCAAAAAAAGAAAGAAAGAAAACCCGTGTGGAATAAAGAGAATGCGAGAAGCATGCGCTGGTGTGGGAGAGGGAGGGAGAGAGATCGACAGAGTGATTTTTATTTTCACAACTCCATAATTGGGCAGTTCAAAGGGAACGGGGGTGTGTGTGTGGGGGTGGGGGGGAGCATTTGTTTTCAATTCTGTGGCCAATATGAAAGGAGCGACAAACTTTTATGAGTTTCCCAAAAATTAAAGACAGCCTCTTTTCACATTCAAAGAACAGGCTGTTTTTTTTCCTTCTCTCTCTCTCTCTTTTTTCTCATGATGGAGACCACACAAAAATGAACTGATAGCAAACCGCAAGAAGGAGAAAAAGAGGGAGAGAAAAGAAGCAGGCAAAAAAGAAGAAAAAAAATTGAATGTGCTGGTAGAGAACAAAAAAAAATAGTCAGAGCGAAGCAAAAAACCCATCTGTATCTATACATCCATTACAGCGGCAGGTTAATAAAGCTAATAAAGCTAATAAAGCTAATAAAGCTAATAAAGCTAATAAAGCTAATAAAGCCGGGTGGCGGCCGTCCCTTTGTACTACAACTCAGCTGAGGCCAGAATCGCCGTCGTCCAGCACAGAGCGCGAATACTTCACCGAGCATCTTTAACTCTCGTACACCCACAGAGACGCGCAGAGAAATAATGAGCTGCTGAAAAAAGAGTTAAAGTAGAAAGAAGTGAAACTTTTTCACTGCAGTCACTATTGATCATCTGCGGCACTGTGGGGACGCGGGGACGCTTATTCCAGCGACTGAAGAAGTTCAGAGAAGAACTGAGATTCAACACACACACACACACACACACACACACACACCGAGTCCTATATCTGTCAGAGTACGAGTCCGCAGCTCGCGCGTCTCCTTCATCACTTGCTGCACGACATCGTGCTTGTCGAGCGTTCTCGTTTCTGTCGCTCTACGATTTACAAAACCACCAAAAGCATGCTGCATCTGTCCCAATTTGCAGATCACCGGCCCAGAACGCGGGAGCCACGTCAAGTACGATGTTGCTTTGCACGAGACGAAATGTTCAGCATGAACAGAACAGAATTTTTTCATTCATCTGAGGAAACAGCAATCAGAACAAAACAGACAAAAGGAAAACACGCAGCACGAACACTCGAGTCTGTCTGACAAACGGGTGGAAACAGCGCGGGGCCGAGCAGACGCTGCGCCAGGCGTTTACCCAAGGTCACGTACGGCCGCCAAGTCGCAACAAGAAGGCGTGAGAACGCGAGCAGCGTGCGGCACAAAACACTGAGCAACTTTATGACTTTCGGACTCGAACGAGTGAAAAACCTGGACACGTCAGAGAGAGAGGGGGGGGGGGGGGTACACAGTCGACTGCTAGCGCGTTAGCTCCTGCTAGTCTGTCTGTCTGATAATCATAATATTAATCTTGCTAACAAAGTGTCCAAAAGAAAATTAGAACCAGGTTAAAGACAAATATAAACAAATAAGTATTGATTTATTGATTTAACTCGTTAGAATAACCGTGACTGAAGGTATCCAGTTACTGGGGTTTAAAAGTCCTGACAGCTGGTTATGATACGCCGGAGAAGTGAACTGCAGGCTGATTCATCCTGAGGATGATGGGATTCACTCAGCGCTGATGAAGACTGAGACGTTACATTAATGCAGGATGGGAACCGCGTGGAATAAGTGCAGTCTGGTGTTGTTAAGATCAAAGATCCTGCAATCGCACATTTCTCAAATCAGCGTCACACCACTGTTGAAACCGACGAAACAACAACAACAACAACAACAACAACAACAGAAAAAGAAGCGAACCCGAGCCCAGTCCAGCGCCGCACTACAGCTTTAATCAGGGAAATTCAGACGCAGTTAAATACGGGCTTTGCTGCCAAGCTCCAATGTTTTCCTGTCAACACCAGCAGACTAACCACACACCAATCGGAGCGCTGACACTCAGGTGAACGTCTGTAACAGAACCATTTCAAACTGCTTTACTTTATTAAAACAGAGAGACAGAGAGAAACGTACTTCACTCTCTCTCTCTCTCTCTCTCTCGGCCACATGGATTCAATAGCGCAGTGTTTAGTGCTGGATGCAGACGGAGTATCGATGGCTTTGTTTAGAAAGCCTGAATGTGCATCAGCACTTCAAAGGCCTGCGGGCTGCCACACACACACACACTGTGAGGTCTGTGTGTTCAGACCTGCTCTGCAGATGACACGGTCGTCTCTGTGACCCTCCTCACTGACTCACTGCATGTGTGGAGGCTTTACTGCTACTGTAAAGTAAGACGGAATTCAAATGAGCACCTTAGTGCCATAAAACGCTCGGGTGTGTTTACGGCCTCCGTGCGCCGCCTGGGCCGATACCATGCGTTCACTAGAGGAGCAGCTGGACTTTACAGGACTTTAAGTTATTATTATACATCATCATTTCTACTGAAACTCGACCACAGGGACGTGTGTGTGGAGCTGCTGTACCTTCGCACAAACCCTTTGTTTATATATTATTCGTGTAACGTTCATGAATGATGTCACCTTCCTCCCGTTTCCTCCTTCAGAACGTCTGCAAGACGACACTCTGAGTTTTCTTTCTGAGATGAAACGCTTGTTCTTGTCTGGTTAAGAAAAACAATAACCCCGACTGTTTATATTTGTATAAGAACTAATTTGTCTTGTGAAGATTCCACAAGATAACATTTAATCAGTTGAAAGCCGTGACGTGTCGTTCCACAGCAGTACATGTTGGAATCGTTCACACACTCCTGGTGTACAAGTGGAATAAAGCAAAATGGAAAACTGTTAGCGGTAATGTCATGAAAGGCCATTTCCAAAGTGTTTTATTTCTAATATCGGATCAACTGATTATAAAGACGTGCTGCTTTTATCTGCCAGTGAACAGAAGGTGAGGTCACGCCGGGTACAGTGACGGTGGTAAATGAAGAGATTATATAAAACTATACAAAGTGGTTGATGATAATGAGAATTAGATCAGTTAGGAAACTGTGCCATCTGCTGAAGCATCGAGACAAACCGGCCGTTTGAGTGGAATACGCACAAACTACAAAAATGAGGCTGTGATGAACAGGGTTGCCAAATCCACCTTAATATATTCCGTACATAACCATGAACCCGGTGCTCCAGTGGGTATGTAAGGCTTGTTTTTTTTTTTTTTTTTTTCTATTTACGGTACTAAACTTGGTCATTCATGCATTTTATTCCCAGCAACTCTAAATGATTGATATTCCTTAAATAATTCCACGAGGCCACAGCCAACTGCTCGAGTCTCAAGGCCAGGCTTTGAGGGTTGGCAACCCTAAAGAAAAAGCATTAGCGAGACCAACCCACACACAGGAAGCACGGCTTGCTGGGAAATGTGGTTTGCTGACATTGACGCCGCAGCGCCTGTGAAGAAAGGAAGCGCGGGTTACACCGGTATTAAATCTCGTTAGGTAAGCCAGGGTGGGTTCGGGGAGGCCGTCGTTCCGCGGCACGTCCACCCTGAGGAAGAAATCCGTCATGTCCCACCACATCAAAGGAGAGCGCGTGTGTGAGAGCGCGTGTGTGAGGGCGTGTGTGTGAGGGCGTGTGTGATCTATCGCCAGCTCCCAGTCGTGATGGGGGGCAGCGGGAGGGACGAGCTCGACCTCTGAGCTACCGTGAGCGTCCTACACGATCTTGTACTCAAAGAGCGATTTAACAATTACAGGAAAGCTTAAAGAATTTGTCCATCGTGCCCGGGTGGTGGGGAACAGGTACGAGAAAACACGACCTTCGAAAGACCGACCGCAGTGTGTTATTGTAGAAGCTGTGCCAATTCAAAGGATACACTTTCCTAAAATTTTCTGAGCCCCAAGCAGGTTTCTGTATAGTGTACAAACACGTAAATCCTCATCCTTCATACCAAAGTGTCCTATGGTCTAGAACTTGGTTTTGTTTACATGTAGGCATTTGGCAGACGACTGTCTTATTCAGAGCGACTTACAAAAGTCTTCTGTATTTTCCATCTTGCGATCGATCCTTACACTGGGTGACTAACCGAGTGTCATCAGTCACACACTGTTGGGAAGTTTTATGTTCCTGTTTCTGTCTCAGATTCCGGATTTCCTTCAGCTCAGCATCACCTTCCAAAGCGATTGCAGGTCTTAACACAGACCTGCCACCATTGAAGCCGAGACACAATTTTCTGGCAGCGTTCCAGTGCTAAGGTGTTGGCTAATTGATGGATTACAGACTGGTCTTGTAAGTTCGTCTCTGCAGAGGCCCTCCAAGGCATGAAAATGATGAAATGCAGCGCCGGCTTGCTTCCCCTCTGCCTTCATATTCTTCCCCTCGCAGCCTTTCGGCTTATGAAGAAACATGAACCGTCGCACATGCAGTCACTTTAAATAACCCAAAACGGAACAGTAAACCCTCCCGCCCGCCCGCGCGCCCACCCGCGCGCCGTCCGCTCCCAAACACGCCGCGAAAGGAACAGGAACTCAGCATGCTGCCAAACAAAACCCGACCTCACACCCTCCTGAGTCCTCTCATGCTCTCTTTCCCCCTCATCCTTTTCTTTCTGGAGTCTGTAGCTAATGAACTTTTCCCAATCCAAAAATAGTAATTAAGGAAATGCTCAAAATTACAGCGTGAATTCTTAAATAAACACAGCGGTGGAAAAACTCACTAAGGACCCGTGGGCAGATCTCAGATAACTTTGTGAGGAATCCAGGATATCAGAGGAGCTCTATGTCACCAGCGACATGCGCGGACTGCATGGGCCATCGCCGCTGCTAAGCTAATAGCAGCACGGGTCACTGCAGCCCGCCTGAGGGAGCGTTTAAATCCCACCGCCGCTTTCTTCCTTACCAAACCCACAGCCAGGTAGCATCGGGGGGAAAAAAGAAAAAAAAGAAATCTGCTGAGCGGTGGAAAACCCACCGACCCGTGACTGGGTGTGTGTCTTGCACTGGAATGTCATGGCCAATGGAAATCTGTCCAAACTTTAGGGAATGAAGGGAGAGAGGAGAGGAGGAGGAGGAGGAGGAGGAGGAGGAGGAGGAGGGGGGGGACTGGTGCCTTTGATCTCGGAGAAAACTGATCCCAGGCTTGAGATACAGTGTTGATGTATGTGAGCTTGTGAGAGAAAGAGGAAAACGCACCGCGTCGTTTGTGTTGCTGCGCGCACTGGATGCAGAGGCGTGTCTGACATTAATAACTCAGCCTAATTATTATGATTTATTTTTTTCACAGCAAGACTGCCAACAGTGTGCTCCATCCTTCCTACGCTCTGATATTTATCTAAACAAACGCGACGTCGACGTGCTCTCTCGATCGGCACTGACGAACTTCTACACTGAATTCACCCGTAAACACCCAACAGCATCCGTGCATTCGCTGTGTATCAGCACACGCAGGCTAAAGCTGTGTGCACAATGCCAGAGACGAGCGTCAGCCCGCGGCGAGCGCATGTCCCCGGCACGGGGCCGCTGCCAGACTGTCCTCCGTACAAAAACCTCCAAACAGGATTAGACTGGACAGCTGCTTGCATATCCTGCATCTTTTTTTTCTTCTTTTTTTTTTTGTTGCAGACATTGAAGATTTGCAATGAGACTGAGAGGAAGCAGCACCAGAGAAAGAAAGAAAGAAAGAAAGAAAGAAAGAAAGAAAGACTTAACTATAAATTCTGTACAGGATCAAACTATATTTACTTTCCCCATAACTGTAAACTGTGTACTAATTTAAAGACAACACCAATTATATATGCAGATATGGCAGAGTGCTACAAGGAGAATCTCCCTTCTAAACCACAGACATCACAACATGGCTGTCAGTCAGGACGAGAACTCGGCACTAAATCCACCAGAAAGAAATTTAAAATAAACCGCGTTCTCAATGTTGTCAACATGATAATAGTGTAAAGATGTAGGTGTTGTAGCTCTGATGTGTGAAGAACAGGAGAAGGCAGAACCCACCGTTCTGGGCATGGGAGGCGAGAGCGAGCCGTTGTTCATGTAGGGTTCGTTGTTCATGTTGGTCATCATGATGTAACTTGGGTAACCGGAGTAAGCATGGCCTTTACTGTACAGATCCTGGAGCTTTCCTGTAAAAAACAAAACAAAACAAGAAACAAACAACAACAAAAAACAGGGAGGTTATTTTGCTTATTCAAATAGGAGCTTCAGCAAAGAACAAAAAAAAAAGCATTTTAAACTGGACTAAATGTGTGTCTGATATACAGGAAAAATGTAGAGGACGACATTGTTCGAGCTCTTCACACACTTAAAACAATATTTTTAAAAAATGTTTTTTACATTTATTTATTCCAACTCAAAGAATTAACCTTTTCAGCAAGTAAAAATAAATAAGATAACAAGGAAAGGAAATAATCAACAGTTTAATATAACGCAAAATGAATCAATTAAATACAAATTTCTTATTTTGTGTCACAAATGCTGCATTAGAAAATAAATGATAAATAATAATATTTTTGGACAAATAAAATAGCAACAATATCATATAACTGCCAGCCATAACATTGAAATTAAATATAGGATTAAATCTAAACGTGATCTAATATTTTATTATTATTATTATTATTATTATTATTATTATTTATTTATAAATTTTTTATTTATAATTTTTTTTAATGATGACAAATTGTCTGTTCCTTCATCTGCTGCAGAGCACAGCCCTGTCGTTTAGCAGGACAATGGAGGCTCTCTGTGCCAATTAGCAACAATTAACACACAGTATCTCACACACACCAAGTATCAAAACACAGGCGACCCCCGACTGTTTACGGAGGTCCTCAAAGTGCTCGAGTATTTGTGTCAGTGTGAAAGAGAGACAGAAAGTGTTTGGATCAGGGGGTTCACTTTTAAAGGAAGAGGAGACAGAAAGACGGCCTCCTGCATGTGGGGGAAGGAGGGGGTGCTGGGGTGTGAGCGAGACCGATTCGGGGGTGGTGGGGTGTGTGTTCTCGGTTTAAAGGAGGAGGTAAGGCGGGGGGGGGGGGGCATCTGCTACTATTCACAACGACCCGAGAACAAAAAGGGCTACAAGCCCCACCATTGTGAAGTCCGACACTTGGGCGTTAGATTGACGAGCAATCAGTGGAGATCAAATGAACTCTGCAGCAACACGTCCCTGATGGTTGTGCTGGAGTGTGTGGTGTGTGTGTGTGTGTGTGTGTGTGTGTGCCGAGGCCAGAGTGTCAGTGGGAGTCCTCTAGACCACCACATTGACACGTGCCGAGCGCCGTCAGCACTAAATCTGCTGCTCATCTTATCGAACGGCTTGTCAAAAGCAAATCAGGGTTAAAATGACGTAATAAAAATGAGTTAATAAAAGTGATTTCAAAAATATGCTTTAAAAAAAGTATTCTGCATAGAAACCTTTAAATGCTTTGTAAATGTGTTCATGTGTAAATTTTAACATTTATACATGATCACCAAAACTGAACTGCAGGAAAGCAACCCAAAAAATATGAAAATAAATTTAAATAAATAGAATTACTGTTTAAAACAAGAAACATTATTTTACACTTTTATAACTACTACGTTTTGTATCATGTGGGGACAAAAAGAAATTTAAGAAAAAAGCAGACCATCACTTACCATCATCTGGATGTTCTCTGTGTTTTTCATGATAGGAGTCTGGAGTTATTTGTGACTGTCTAGAAGCCTGTTCGAAAAAAAAAACAAAAGAGGGAATTAAAATTTGTATTATTATTATTATTATTATTATTATTATTATTATTATTATTATTAATGTCTTGCTGCACATATTGGCACAAATCAGTAATGAAGAAAACGAGGAACAAAACAAAGCTTTTAATCATCAGTAGGTTTGACTGATTCTCCCAACAGGTTATTTTGAGGAGATTATGACAATTATTTAATTTACAGTAATTATCTTTTGCTTATAAACAGTCCAAATCAGTGCTTTGTATTTGTTGTTGGAAAACAAACCTGTGAAAATAAAATAAAAATGAAAAAAAAAATCTACACACACACACACACACAACCATTTGGAAGCAGTTAGTTATGGAGGGAAGAAACGGAGCTCAGAGTCAAAGATGTGCAATAAATATCTAATTAACATTAAGCTCAGTGTTTGATTCTTCCGTGTGACGCGTCCTAACCCTGAAATGTTGCGAATGTCAGGAGGGAAGCTTTTTATTACCATCGGCAAATCAAGCACATCCTGCAAACATGGCACGCTCGATCCACGTTGTGTAAAATGTTTTATAGTCCGTGATAAAAACAGTCTCAAACATCTGGAATTGCACAAGTTATTCTAGAGACATTTTGTTTCAAATGTTAACAAAGAAATAATTGTCTTTAAAATATTATCATAATCAGCACTACGTGCATTGAAATATTGTATTTTCTCCAGAAAGGGAATAAAGGACTTAAACAGGATGCAACAAAGCCAGATCATTTGCATCCATGCAGCCTTGATAAAGATGCAAGACAATTTAACCAGCGACACACACACACACACACACACACACACACACACACACACACACACACACACACACACACAAAGATGGAAGGAAGCAAAAACGTGTCAATGGTTTTCAAATTTTAAAAATAATTTTCAAATTTTTCAACAAAAAAAAAAGAATGAATAAATGAAATTAAAATGAATGTGACTGAGAGGACAGATCACAGCGATGATGATGAGATGATGAAGAGGAGGAGGTGTGTTTAAGGATGCATGTCCAAGAAACAGCATGGTAGATTAAATTTAATATGAAAACATTAATAATTTTGTATTATTAATAATGTATTATTATGATTACTACTATATTTAGCACTGTTTTAGATAAACTATTTTATATATTTTTTATTTCATTATTTTACTGCGTATATATAAAATGGAGGTGTGATTAAATAAAAAATAAATAAACAAATGAATAAATACACAGAATTTGTATGATTTCAATATCATATCTCTAGTAATATGAACACTTTTCTTTCTTTTTTTTTTTTTTTTTTGCACGACCTGAAACTCAGTAGCAAATTGCCACCAGGTGCATTTATAAAAACAAAGAAAGAAAAAGCAGATGGAGTTTTTGGAACAGGAAGAGACAAACTGTTGCGATATTATGATGAGAAGAACATTTTCAAGCTAATATGTTTGTCTCTAATAGAGAGATGTGTTTACAGCTGGTGATGGAGGAAGACAGTCAGGACAGAAGGGAAGAGCAGGTCAGGACTGAGGGAGCTCAGAGGCAGCAGGAGGGGAGATGGAGATGGAAGACTCGGCTGTTTTTTGGGGGGGTTAAAAATCCGGACACTCACGTCGTGGCTGTTGCTGTTGGGACTCGTTTCACTTTCGTTGACCAGAGAGGACTTGAGCTCGGCCAGGTCTCCCTCCTCCTCGGAGTTGGTGATCTCGGCGAAGCTCTGCTCCTTCTGCGGGTCTCCCTCGTCCTTGAACGGGATCATCTCGTCCGTGGCGCAGAGCTCCGGGTCTCCCGCGCCTCCTCCACCCGCCAGCTGCGGCATGGCTCTGTCTCACTGTCTCTGTCTCACTGTGTGTCTCTCACTGTGTGTCTCTCACCGTGTGTCTCCTGGAGGACTTTCTGCAGCAGGAACTCCTCAGAGCAAAATAATAATAATAATAATAAAAACTTTTCACCCCACTGTCTGTGTCTCTCTCTCCACCCTGCACACACACACACACACTCGCACTCCTGCACCGCACTACTCTGACACTCCGGAGTGAAATTAAAAGCCGTGCGTAAACACGCCACTTGTTTCTGATGGTCCTCCCGCACCGGCGACTCCGTGCTGCATGTAGTTACTCCCGAGTCAGAAAAATATTATTGTCCTCTTCAAAGTAAGAAAACAAACAAACACACCGACAGTCTGAGAGTGAGCGGGACACACACACACACACACACACACACACACACACTTCGCTCGCCGAATAAACGCGCGGCTCTCCAAACGCAAACTTCTGATTCTTCTTCTTCTTTCTGCTGCTGCTGTGTTTAAATGTTCAGAAACATCCCGAAGCTCTTTCAGCTCTGCTTTTACTCGCAGTTATTCATAAACATGTGTTTTTTTCTTCTTCCTTTTTTCTTCTTTCCTGTAAAACAACACTCGCTCACACACTCGTGCGCACGGAGAGACTCACACACACACACTGCGCGAGCGGAGCCGCGGTGAGCGTGCAGAGATTCGGAGCGTGCGTGCGTGCGCGCGCGTGCGTGCGTGCGTGTCTGTAACGTAGCAACGCCTCCCTCTCTCTCTTTCCCTCTCTCTCTCTCTCTCCTCCCCCTTTTCCCCTTCCAGCTCCCGCACTGACTGTGAAGATAGAGATGAAAGAGACGCCGCCGCTCTGATTGACACTCAGGTGGGAGGAGGGAGGGGAAGGGAAGGAAGGAGGGAGAGTTTATACATCTCTTAACGCCAAATGGACAGGAAAGAGAGAGAGAAAGAGAGAGAGAGAGAGAGATTAAAGCTTGTACACCAATGTGACCTTGTTTGTGATTTACAAAAAAAAAAAAACTAAATTTAATAAATAATAATAATAATAATAATAATAATAATAATAATAATCTTTTAGGGTCTTACACCATATAGAAATCAAACCTGTGTGGGGTATACCTATTATTTTGGACATAGCCTCCTATTAAGGTTTTTGTGCATGAATTATAAAACGCGTTATATTACATTATATTACATTATTATAATACACGTTCTCTTTTATTACTTAAATTTGCATGTCGGGTTTATTTATTTTTTGTTTTGTTTGTATTAATGAATGTATTTATTTTTAAATAAATGTCACTTATGATAAAATGTCAATTGATTCTCTATGTTCATGTAAGAATGTAACATAACAAAAACAAAACAAAATAACAAGCCATGGATATAACCTTGTGCATAATAATAATAATAATAATAATAATAATAATAATAATAATAATAATAATAATAATAATAAACATTTTTTGAATTTAAGTGCGGATGTGTAAAATGATCTAAAATATACCAGGAAAAATAGAATCAGGTGTTAATTTTATTTTGGTTCAAGCCAGAATGGCAAACTATATTAGCATGAAGAACAGAATAACAGAGATTTAAATTCCTATAAGAACACAGTGGACTTGGGGATGCTTGTGACAGTGTGGTGTTGTGACGAGGCTTAATGCTCAGTCATAAAGGATTAACTTGTTTTTACAGACATGTAAACTGCCCATTACACTTATTGGTGCTCCCAAATTGCCCAAAGTGTGTGTGTTTATGTGTGTGCCCTGCAATGTGCCCATCCAGGGTTTACCCTGCCTACTGCCCTGAGTCCCCTGTACAGAATAAGCAAGGTAGAAAAAGGGTCTGTAAGTGAGAGTGTATAAATTCATATACACCAAATTTTGGACTTTGTGTAGAATGTTTTGAAAAGCAACATGCTGCATTGCTACACTGACAAGATTTTCAGAGAAACAGAACTTTAAACTGTAATTGATGTTACAATCCAGTGATGATCTCAAATGACCTGATAATGATTTACTGTTTATAATGTTCTAAAGATGTTGTATTTTCTCTTCTGCGTTTCTGTTTATTAGCACTTGATCCCTACTGCAGTTGATCAGCGTCCTTAGACAGGAAGAAGTTTTGCGATTACTCCTTACATGAGGATCGTACACCCAAGGATATACACACAGCATTTGTTCATAATTTACTGTAGATGTCCTGTAAATGTGAGAGCACCAATGATAAACGGACAGTTATACAATAAAAGCAGTTCTAAGCAAATATATTATTTAGTTATTTAGTTTGTACTTTTTAAAATGTATTTATGATCATTGGTGTTCAAAAAACGATGCATTCTTCCAAATCATTAGATCATTACACACATCATTTGGATATGAATGTACACTTTTAGCCTGATTTAAAACAACAACGACAACAAAAATTGAAGGCTACTTACTACTTTATTTGGTCATGATGGACAGTAGTGGGATATATTTTTTGTAGCAAACCTCAACACACTACTGCTTTCCTTCAAAAGGTAGATCTATTTGAAATTAAAGCACAAATCTGAAACAGCACCCTGTTCTCTTCAGACTGAAAGGTCCTTAAGGTCTCATTATGACTCATAACTTCATGACCAGCCTTAGTAGATGTGTCGAATTTCTGAACTCCAGCAGACCTACAGTATACCACCTCCTACAGATTCAGCCCTTAAACTAAAAACTAGCTGGAATTAATATTTAGCCTAGTTCGGAATCTCAAAAAGTGCTTTATCATGATAGATTTTAATTGAAAAGATAAACATATGATATATTTACAATAAAATATATATATATATATTTTTTTTTACATCTGCTTAAAGGTGCAGGTAATTATTTTCAATCATTTGTAGGCAGACATCATTTACTGTACCATGTAAAACATATGTATTATCATTATGAAAATGCTCAGTATATTGGAATCAAAGGTTACAAAAAAAATTAAATAAAAAACAATACTAGGTCATATGTACAGTGCATGTTTGTAATTTAATAACATGTGTTTTTACCTTATTGCATTATTGTTGCAACTATTTATTAGTTTAGTTCTGTCAAACATGTAATTTTTTATTGTGAATTTAAACTTTGTTTCTATTTATTCATGTATGACTGTGATAACCACATGAAGGAGTTGACAGTAGATGGAGAGAAAATGTGTATTTAAAACAAAATGCATGAAATATTCTAATCTTTCAGTGCAGTTAAGCAGTTAGAAAAGATTAGCAAAGGCTGGCTGGAGTTGTTCAATTAGTCACACTGTGTAAAGATCTGCTTCTATAGGTGGAGCTGAAGGGCGTGCATAATTAGCAGAAAATGACTCACTCTGGGTTAATGGAGGCTTTTGTCTTCCTGAGCAAAAATAGTGTCTCCTTAATGAGGGAGCTGTGAGAGGGAATCTGGGAATAGTTGGTCATTTTTTGATTTAAATGCTATTTTAATTCAGGGATTTGAATTTTAATGACTATTGGCTGATAATAATAATAATAATAATAATAATAATAATAATAATAATAATAATCCTTAAATTTGAGTCATATGGATGAAGATCATTCGGTAGAAATCAATGCTGTCCACTTGGATAATTTATTTTGTTAATAAAAATATACTGTATTAACGACTTAAAAACCTTAAAGCAGAGTGAGAGAGAGCAGCTTCATGAAGTGTCTTGTCCCAGAGTCAAGTCATTTATCATTATGAAGCTCTAAGGTTAATTATAGGCGCTAATTAGAAACAGTGCTGCAGAAAATCATCCACAGAAAATCTAAAGAAAATAAATAATGATCGAATAGAAATTGCCTAAATCGCATTTAAACGAAACTCAAACACACACACACACAAACACACACACACACACACACACACACATTCCCTTTCCCCAACATACAAATCTCTCTTTCTCTCCCTTTAAATCGGAAATGTACCGAGAAGCCAAATAAAAACAAGCAGGGAGGAAATGATAAAACACACACACACACACACGGAGGGAGGGAGGGAGGGAGGGAGAGCGGCGCCTCTGACACATCGCGTGAGAGTGAGCCTGGGCCCTGCGAGGCGTCTTCTTATAAAGAGCGTGGGAGGGGTTAATGGGCGGGGCCACGACTTGCTTTGATCTTCTGGCGGCGGCTTCTTTCATCCCCCGCGTTCCCACCCCCCTCGCTCTTCCTCGCGCGCGCTCCTCTCCCTTTGTATGACTAAATTTGGTAATGAGCATGGAGGCGCGCCAGCACTACCACGTGCGCGCTCATCCCAGCTGAGTGTGTGTGTGTGTGTGTGTGTGTGAGAGAGAAAGAGACAGAGAGAGAGAGAGAGAGAGAGAGCGGGTGGGGGGGGGGGGTTCTCTTCCGGGTAAGGGGAGGAAAAAAGATCAAAGGCTTTGGATTTGGATCCGAGTGTGGATGTGGATTCAAAAGAGCCGCGACTGGCCGCATTCCAGAGGGGAGAGGGAAAAAACCCAGACACACACACACACACACACACACACACACACACACACACACACACACACACACAGAGTCTGGAAAACAATCAACAATTCTATTTAAAAGTAGACGATGCAGGGACTGTGCTCAGTTTTATAAAGTGATATAAAAATCAATTTATGTTTATGTTCGTTCTGCTTTTATGTTTATGTTCATTCTAAAATAGCAAGACATTAAAATCATTCTCCAATCCTGCTTCGCCACAGAGCATCAATAACTGATTCTCAAGCTGAAATTATTTTTAATCCACTGAGGATTAATGACTTGTTTTTCTAAGCTGACATGATTTTCTTTCTCAAATAAATACATAAATAAAATGAAATAAAAATAATAAAACCGAATGTGAATGTGGTTACGGAATTGGCCTGCGGTTCAGAAGGTTGTCGGGCCCTTCAGCGGGGCCCTTCACCCTCAACTGTTCAGATGTAAACCAAGATGACAATGAAATGACATCACTTTGGATAAGGGTGTCTGCCAAATGTAAAATAAAATCACAGAAGAAAAATTAGAAGTTTTTTTTTAACTGCTTATAGTAAATGAAAATCTACATGCACATTATGTCTCCACATCCAGCTATTTCTATGAAATAAACGACATACGCAAACATAATCACATAGCAGAATTAGCTATATACAAGTATGAACATATCACTTAATCAAAAATAACCGGTGATTTTGACGATATGGTGTGAGGTGTTTTTCATATCTAAGCTGAATCCTTCCAGTCCAGTCCATACATCCTAATCAGTCTACTAATATAATAATAAGAGCTAGTGGTTAGAAAAGCAAGATTTAAAAAAAAAGGGGGGGGGAAAGCAGCATTTGCATTTTCTTAATGAGTTTGCAGGAGTGACCCGTCTGGATGAAACATGAAAAGGAAGCCGTCCTGCTGTGCTTTGACCTGAATTCAACTGTCTCTTACATTCGGCTACTGCATATTGAATGTTATATAACCTTGGCGTCGCAGGACTGTATCTTTAATACAGCATAATTTATCAGGGAAGATTTAAAACCTGGTCCTGAGGAGGAATGCAGGGCCAGACTGACCTCGGCCATCCTAATCATCCTCATGCATAGATCGAAAATAAATAAATAAATAAATAAAAATGAATCCTTCATCATAGGAGGTTTGCTCAGTTTTCTGCAATTCAGAATCAGTGTTGTGTGCTGTGTGTGTCTGTGTGTACTGAGTCTACTGTGTCTACAGTAATGTATTGGCTTTAGCTTTTGATCTTGTTTCACGCTCCTCAGTCTATTTGCACATCATGTACCCATGTGCACACACCTCCTGTATTATCTCGTGTGTTGCGCTGTGATTTTTAGGACTTCCTATTTCATCTGGCCGTACACTGTATATGTCTATATGTACTTACTATAAGAACTAAAGTACAGCAACAGTTTTCAAAATTCTTGCATCCTCCTATAAAATGAATTCCATTTACAAATATTAAGCTTATTAGTCACATGAATACAATAGTATTGCATGTTTATTAGAGACATCAAGTTTTAAACTCCTGGATCCTCCATCTTGAAAGCACATTGTTGACTAACACTACACAGAATACTATTTTACAGCCTATTGATGATTGGATTAAACCCATTCAATTTAAATGATCTCACAAAATAATGAGAACTATAGGTTTCATAAAGGTGGAAATTGTAACAAAATAACAACAACAACAACAACAACAACAACAACAACAACAACAATAACAATAATAATAATAATAATAATAATAATAATAATAATAATTATCATAATAATAATAAGTGAATACCTGGCCATGCTTGAAGGACCTCACTGTAACACAAGTTTAAAATTATAATGTTAATTTAAATACATATATTTTTGCATATTTGTTACAAAATGATTAAATTATTGAGATCTTCAAACTGATTTTTATATTACACAGTGATAACCTTCCATATTAAAAATTTAATAAACTTCTATAATTCTTTTGATTGTGTAAAGTTGCTTTGCGACAATGACAATTGTCAAAAAAGTAAAAAAAATCAAATAAAATTGAATTTAACTCAATTTAATTTAATATCCTAAATACAGTAAATACAAACTGCTGTTTTTTTTTTTTTGGTGACGATTTCAGTTATTACGGGAAAAAAAGCTGTCCAAACCTGCCTGGCCCTGTGTGAAAAACTAATTGCCTCCCTTCCTAAATCATGAATGATCTGTGATTAACCACATTTTTCTTTTTGGAAAGCCGAGTTGAATCCCCACACCCAGGCCTGATTACTGTTGAATCAAGAAATCACTTAAATAGAACCTGTCTGACAAAGTCAAGCATGCCACAAGATCTCACATCATGCATGATATAAAGATGAGAAATGTTTGACGTTGTTTGACAGTTGGTAAAAAAAAAAAAATTATCAAGAAAGGGCAAATACTTTTTCACGGTACTGTATGCTGAATAAATTATGAAGTAGTAAAAAGTTAAGCCTTTTGCCTTGTAAGTAGCTGATACTGATAAATCATGTACAATATGATCAATACCAGATCATTGAGCTGAGATTTGAACAAGGCCAGTTTTTCTTTATTTCATGTTCTTCGGTTCAGTTAAACTTCAGAACAACATATGAGGGGCGTTCGAGTCAAACCGGGACTTGTGATGGACATTCTTGTGAATAAAGCCGTAAAACTGATGAACATTGTGAACATTCAGCGAGTTGAACTCGGTCCTTGCAGACGTCTGTCCATGTGAACTGTACACACACTCCTTCACCAACACCACTTGCACATTACAGGAACTCGGCTGGGAGTTATTGCAACGTCCCCCGTACAGTCCTGACTTCCTGGAAGTCTGGTTATGGCCCCCGGGATACTGAGAAAACTTTCTCCCTTGATGGTGTCCAAGCTCTAGTGAGACACTGGGATAAGTGCATGAGTGTATCAGGGGATTATATAGAGAAATAAAGGGAGTTTTTACTCTCAGAACCTATTGCTATCCTGCACTATCAAAAGTAACTTAGACGCCCCTCGTATTTAATCACAGGCCATCTAAGGTTTATTGGTTAGAGATATTGTTTGGTGAAGATCTTACAATTATTTGAAGGAATTCCCCGGATGCATGTCATACTTAACATGTTCTTTATTTAGGTGAATCCAGTCATCTCGACTATTTATGTGAATCTCAGTGCATTCAAGTAAAGTTTGTATGTTAGCATTACTTAATATTATTATCATTCAGATTATAGAAATAAACACAAAATACTTCTCTCAGTTCTGCACTGAGGACTTTGGGAGATGTGGACTTGTTAATATTTTAAGCTTTAAGAGCTCCAACCGGAATCTAAAAAAAAAAAGAGAAGATCTGCTAAGCCACATTTATGATTATAAGTTCAAACCCCAGAATAGCCGTGTTGTGCCCTCAAGCAAGACCCGTAACCCTTAACGCGTGTCTCATGTCTCAGTACTTTCGGTCAAACTGACTGTAACGCTGCCACATAAGTGATCGTAAAGACAGTATGGAAGCTAAACTCCTTTTGATCAAATTAATATAATGCTAGAGCATGTAATAGTGAATTTAAGATCCACCATTATAAAATCAAAGCAGACTTCTGACACCTGTCCGTGGAATTATGAGCATCGTTAAAGGCCTTGTGATTTGAGCAGCATTAGAGACACCGTTCCTGGAGATTTGCATTAAATGGTGCTGAAATCTCCCCCACATCCTCTTGTTTAGAGTGCGGAGGTGGCACGAGGGTAAACAGATCTTCCACCTGCTGCTGCAGTCCCTCACACCTCCCCTGGATCCAAAAATTACAGCCCTGCCGCTGCTGCATAAACGACAGGAAACAAACAGCACATTAAGATGAAAAGAGCATGCAATTAAAGTTTGAAGGGAAAAAGAAGAAGAGACATTTATCATCATCATCATCAAAAAAAAAAAAAATAGCGAAGAGGATTCAGACGAGGTGGGAGGGCCATGCTGAGTGATGGTTTGTGCTCATGTAGGATTGGTGGAAACCCAGGTGAGGTTGAGTGGAGAGTAAAGTGTCTTGGGGGGACAGTTTAGTGTGGCGCACAGCCCCGCGCCTGCTCTGTGATCTGCTGAATTTACTGCAGTGCCGGCAGCACAAGCAGACACGCTATTATTAAAATCAAATCAGACAGTGGCTGGGGGTACGGGGGGGGGGGGGGGCAGGAGGGTGTGGCTTGCAGGGGAAAGTCAGTATCGACGTTTGGAAGGAAGTTGATTTGTGATCACACTGAGAGCAGTAAAATCCCCCCAGAGTTGAAGGAACACCTGCAGTGCTTTTATCAAGCCATCTGACTGTAAATGTAGACGAGCGAATAAATCCAGCGCCGCTTGTGTTGATTCAGCACTGCAAGATTTAACTCAGGGGGTTAAAAGTTTTTCCTCCTCTGTGTTTATTCATTTATTCTTTCGGGGGACAAAATGTCCATCAAAGTCTTACTTGTGAGGCATCCTTGTTGCCCAAAACTGCCTCCTGCCCTAAGCCTCCTGCGGTAGGCTCCAGCCCCCCCGAGACCCTGTAAGTGGTATAGACAATGAGAGAGTGAGCATGAATGATATCAACATGGGGTCAAGATCATACATACAGTGTCAAAAACATACACACACCTACTTAGACTATTAATTAATTAGTGCTAAAAGTCCAAAAATGTATTTTAATTGTCCAAGCCCATGAACTGGAAGCAAGTTTTTGTACCACCATGGACTGAACGGGACTGAATAGCTACTGTCCAAAAAAGAAGCCCCTGTTGACGCTTCAGGGTTGACTAAAGTTTGCAGCTGATCAAATAGACATAGAAAAAAGCAAAAGTTTTGACCAGAGGTATGTTAAATCTGGGACATTCAAACACAAAAACACTGTGCATGGTGGTGGTAGCATCATTCTTTGGGCTGTTTTGCCACCAGTGGACTCGGTGTTTTGCACAAAGCGGATGGAATAATAGAGAAGGAGGATTTCCTTAGAATTATTCAGCATGACCTCAAATAAAGAGGTAGGAGGTTGAACCTGGACAAAAGTAAGTGCGCCAACAGGACAATGACCCCGAACACACAGTGTGTAGAATGAATAAAGTATGGTGTCCCCAAGGGACAAAGCACAGACAAAAGTCAAAGTACACCCATTACTGAACGACGCTGCAACTCCAAAAACACAGAAGTCAAAGCAGATGCAAAAAACAAACAAACAAAAAAAGTTGCAAAACCAAACTCAAATCGAGCTCATCGCCTCCTCTTCTGTCTCCGCCCACTTGCTGTATATAGCAAATCTCTACTGCAGAATTCAGCTTTTTGCATGTGCTTTGGCTTTCATAGGTGTATTTGGATTTTCAGCTCATTTCTGTAATGTCAGAGATTTAACTTTTGTATGTTTTTTTTTTTTTTTTTGTATTTGCTTCGTTTTTCTTTTTGCATGTTCTTTGGATGTATTTTGGGATTTGCAGTGCGTTTCCGTAATGTTTGTGCTTTGCTTTTTCTATGTGCTTTGTCCGTAGAGGCCACTGCAGATCCGAGAGTTTTTAAATATCCAACCAGACGTTGTTCGTGGCCACCAAAGACATCTGCAAAACGTTACACTTCTGCCAAGGGACGAGCAACCAAATACTAGGTGCGCTGTACTGTACCTATATTTTTGGCCCAGTGTGTATAATCTTGACATTGTGTTGATATAAGAAAACCCAAAGTAAATTTAAACTGGTAGAATAAATTCTTGGTCTTTTCTTCTAATAAGGTTGTGAGTTGTAAAATCATTCTGCCCCTAAAAGCTCCAGTTAAACCAAATAGCTGATGCTCAGTAATGCCATGACATTCATGTTGGTGGTGAGTGTGGGAAAACCTCTGACTGTGACCTGACCTCTGACCTGAAATATAACAAGTGAAAACATTGAAGTCCTGCAAATATTCCATGTATAACTTTCAATATTCATGTTTACAAATTCTTCTTGTAGACATAACAAAAATAAATTTCTTTTATACACATGAGAAGACTTAAGAAGTATCAGTATCTTGGGAGTAGCCTTGATATTTTATAGTATTCCGCAAAAGGGAAAATCACCGGCATTGTCCATCCTCACCCGCACACTCTCGGTGAAGAGGGAATTAAATCATAGAATACTTTGGATCTGGGCTGGAACCCTCAATACTACACCTTTTGAACCTCGAGTATTTATTTGCTGCCTAGAAAGGTCAATATAATATAGCTTTAAAACTTAACTCATGTACTATACTGTTCCAAAGCCCTCAGAGCATCTTTAATAAACATATACAGGCTCAGGATTGTGCAGTACAGAGTGACGTGTCCATTATTCAGCACCAAACAGGCCATGTGATGAACTGAATTTTACTTTATTTCAATCAACTATACAAACACGAGTGAGCAAAAAATATGAAATATAAAAAACGTTCGATTGTTTACATATGTCATTCCCATATTCAGGTAGAATTTACTCCAATTCACAGTTCTGATGCTAACACACACTGGCAGGATGTCCATATAAGCACACACACACACACACACACACACACACACACACACATATATATATATATATATATATATATATATATATATATATATATATATATATAATTGTAATTGTCATTAACCCATACTGTGTTTCCGGTTTTAAGGGTTTAAGGATCACTTAATCAACGTTTCCAGTTGAACGGTACGTGCTGAAGGATGTGTAGTTTTAAGATGATCGTGGAACGGGAGTTTGGGTTGTGTGTCCATTTTATTAGTTAGAAATCATAATGCTGCAAGTAATATATCCAGCTGTAAGTATTTTTTATATGAGGTTTGTGAAACAGAATGACAAGAGCAGAGTAACTTCATTTCCTTGAAAAAGAAATATAGAGTAACTTCATTTTCTTATTCATGAATAAACTTTCAGAAATAAAATATGTAATAGGATGATTTGTTACACGCCATTTTGGATATGATGCAATTATGGGTAATACATGTACACTTATTGTTCACGTGCATATTTGATGCACTACATTCTTTTGGTATTGATGTCTTCCAACACACACACACACACACACACACACACACACACACACACACACACACACACACACACACACACACACACACACACACACACACACACACACACACACACACACACACACAACTTTTTGATTATCTCCATTAGGACAGTTTGAATCTTCTGATCTGTCTCTCCACGGCTGCTGTGAGAAGAAACTGGGCTCCGTTAGAAACATCTGGTGAGAAATATAGAATCAAGGCCAGTACAATTAAAGTGTGATGAAATATTCATATCAAACCGGGTTCGTTAGTGAATAAACAGTGTGAGGGTGATGAAAACTTAGTATCTCCCCTGGTAAAAGATTTTTTTTTTGTTTTTGTTGTAACAAAATCATTTTTCATATGCAGCATTGTTAGTACTTTTCCTGAAAAGTCGGTTATCAGTGTGTGTAAAATGTAAGATATAGAATCTTAGAGGTGAAATTAAGGCAGCTCTAATATTCATTGTTTGATTTTACTGCAGATGTTTTTCCCTGTAAGATTGGATATAGGTGAGGGTCAAGTAGAATGAAGTCTCTTAAAGCCATGAACCAACTGTTTATATAGGCCAGAAAAAAAAACAGCAAGGTGTAATAATATGGGATTAGATTCTGTTCGATTCCCACCTCTGCTCTGTGGTGAGTTTCCTCTGGGTTCTCTGGTTTCCTCCCACAGTCCAAAGACATGCATGTTAGGCTAACTTGCCTTTTTCAAATTGGCCTTAGTGTGAGAGTGTGTGTTTGTATCCTTGTGCCCTGTGATGGATTGGCACCGTGTCCAGGGTGTAACCCGCCTCGTGCCCCATGTCTTCCCGGGATAGGCTCCAGGCCCTATGAAATTAGCTTTGGTTAATTAGTTGTTTCAGTTTTTATTTAACAGATGTTTGAATGCCAGTGAGCGGTGGTGTAGTGGTTAGCGATGTCGCCTTGCACCTCCAGGGTCCGGGTTCGATTCCCGTCTCTGTGTGCATGGAGTTTGCATGTTCTCCCCGTGCTTAGGGGGTTTCCTCCCAGAGACAGTATCCAGGTTTTTTTTATTTAAAAATAATTTGAAAAACCTTTACCATACAGGGAGGGAGTGTTGTGTAATTATTATAGGGATTAATTACATTAACATTTTGGAGACGTAGATACAGTACCTGTAACCTGTAGAACCAATACAAAGATTTAATCACAAACTCTATATGATATTGACAATATACAGTATACACACTGAAATAATAATAATAATAATAATAATAATAATAATAATAATAATAATAATAATTAGTCCTCTTCATAATTACAAACCCCATGGATCTCTGAATAATGTCCTGCTTTACTCTGTAAGTTGTTTCTCATGATGATAAGAGCAGCCCTGTTTTTGCTCTTGTAGGAATTCTGAGTCTTTAGTTCTTTCCCTAATGGAGGATGGAAATCCGGAGTTACAAGTTTTAGTCGAATGCATCATAATACTCGCTTATATTCACTCTCACATTCTTATGCATATGAAGAATACTTAATACAGTTCCTCAGAAATTTTAAATATTCACCAAAACTTTTATTCTTAATAAAATGTTGGGGGCTTTAACAGAATGTGCAGTTTCTGAACAGGTTCATTCAGTGCCTTGTGACACGTCTCTGTCATTATCTCACATTAACACATACAATGCATGACACACACACACACACACACACACACACACACACACACACACACACACACACACACACACACACACACACACACACACACACGCACACACACAGATATGTGTCTATATGGTGTGTGTGTGTGTGTGTGTGTGTGTGTGTGTGTGTGTGTGTGTGTGTGTGTGTGTGAGAGAGAGAGAGAGAGAGAGAGATAGAGAAAGGCAGAGGAAATGCTCTCACTGCTCAGTGCGTTAGACTCATCCTTTCATCCCGCCGTCCTATTGGAGAACGCATTGCTTTTGCATGAAGGCCTGCTGGGAAGGTGTCAAAGGTCACGCTCGACCTGCTGAGGGGTCACATGGCCCTGTCCCGCCCGTAATCAAGCACACACGCGTGCACACACACTCCCTGAAAGATCAAACAAGCTTTGTTCCCTCTGCTATCAGTGATTTAGTGTCTGTATCTCATCACCGGCAGTATGCAGGGTAAACAGTAAATAGACAGTGTGTGTGTGTGTGTGTGTGTGTGTGTGTGTGTGTGTGTGTGTGTGTGTGGAAACCTTAGATCATTGAGTATAGATTGAAAACTCTCAATCATATTTTGTGATACGGGAACTAATCTGTATTTCTCCCTCTGAGCGATAGGAGACGAGACGAGACGAGATGAGACGAGATTCCTGTTTCTTTCTGGCTTTTAACACGAGTTGTGCTGTTGGGTTTCAAAATGTTGTTTTTACAGCTTAATATCAAATCAGCCAACAGAAAATAGTTGTGGTTATACGGCCAATTAGGAGAGATAATTAGTCCAGGGCTCTCTCTCTCTCTCTCTCTCTCTGTCTCTCTCTCTCTCTCTCTCTCTCTCTCTCTCTCTCTCTCTCTCTCTCTCTCTCTCTCTGTCTCTCTGTCTCTCTCTCTCTCTCTGTCTCTCTCTCTCTCTCTCTCTCTGTCTCTCTCTGTCTCTCTGTCTCTCTCTCTGTCTCTCTCTCTCTCTCTCTCTCTGTCTCTCTGTCTCTCTCTCTC
>JAAGKR010009510.1:7551-26416 GCA_011419295.1 Clarias macrocephalus | reverse complement strand
CTGCTTGTTGCCTGTCCTTAGCAGTGGTTTCCTAGCAGATCTTCTACCATGAAGGCCTGATTCACACAGTCTCCTCTTAACAGTTGTTCTAGAGACGTGTCTGCTGCTAGAACTCTGTGTGCCATTGACCTGCTCTCTGATCTGAGCTGCTGTTAACCTGCGATTTCTGAGGCTGGTGACTCGGATGAACTTATCCTCCGCAGCAGAGGCGACTCTCGGTCTTCCTTTCCTGGGCCGGTCCGCATGTCAGACAGTTTCTTTGTAGCGCTTGATGCTTTTTGTGGCTGCACTTGGGGACACTTTCAAAGTTTTCCCAATTTTTCAGACTGACTGACCTTCATTTCTTAAAGTAATGATGCCACTCGTTTTTTTTTTCACTTAGCTGCTTTTTTCTTGCCGTAATACAAATTCAACCTCTTTGAATGAGAAGGTGTCCAAACTTTTGCTCTGTACTGTATATATTAGGGGTGCTCCGATCATAATCTGCCGCTTTGGGGACGATTGATCGTCAGTCTTTATAATGGCCGATATAGAAAATTTTTTTTTCGAGCTGCTAAAACGGCTTCACTGGTCTGGCAATTCTATGTGTTGTGTGAAAAAGACAATACATTAGCAATCTGTAACCTGTGTAACAAGCCAATTCCACAAGGCGGGAAGCATTTTAACATCACGAACCTCATCAGATATTTGAAGGTTAGTCACGTAAAGGGACACGAGCAGTTTTCAAAGTTGTCTAGCGCTAAGAGAGCGGGAGAGCTCAGCAACTCGCGCGCTGCCACTCACGTAGCTGTCGGTAATTTTCCTATCTCACCTGCTCAGTTTCGCGCAGTGGCCATAAGTACGGTTCATCATGATTCACTGCGAGTTTTGGCCCTGTGATTACGTTTCCATCTTTCCACAATTAAATTAAACATGTTTTTTAACATGTAACATGTCATTTTTTAAACATGTTTTTAAACATGTTAAATTTTTTGGTGGTCCTCGCGGATGCTTGCAGATCTTGCAGAACTTCTGGCGACTCACGTCCTAGTCCCCTAGTCCCTGCTAAAAAAAAAAACAGCATAGACCCAGATAGCTGGTGACCAGCTTGACCAGCATATGTTGTGTTTTGGTGCTGGTATACTGGTGACCAGCATACATTTGTCAAGCTCTAAGCTGTTCCCAATTACTAACCAAGCACAGGCTGCCATGTTTTAAGTTGACATGTTGCACATGTTGTTTGCCAATAAATACAGTTATAATTGTAATTTCAGTACTTAAACTATATCTAACAACAATGTAAATTAATAAATAATGCTACATGATAAGGCTTTGAGTAGACCCTGTAATCGGTGATCGGTATCGTCCAAAAATCCTGATCTGAGCACTTCCAATAAATATATATACACTCAGCTAAAGGATTATTAGGAACACCACACTAATACGGTGTTTGACTCCCTTTCGCCTTCAGAACTGCCTTAATTCTACATGGCATTGATTCCACAAGGTGCTGAAAGCTTTCTTTAGAAACGTTGGCCCATATTGATAGGAGAGCATCTTGCAGTTGATGGAGATTTGTGGGACGCACATCCAGGGCACGAAGCTCCCGTTCCACCACATCCCAAAGATGCTCTATTGGGTTGAGATCTGGTGACTGTGGGGGCCATTTTAGTACAGTGACTCATTGTCATGTTCCAATTTGAAATGATTCGAGCTTTGTGACATGGTGCATTATCCTGCTGGAAGTAGCCATCAGAGGATGGGGACATGGTGGTCATAAAGGGATGGACATGGTCAGAAACAATGCTCAGGTAGGCCGTGGCATTTAAACGATGCCCAATTGGCACTAAGGGGCCTAAAGTCTGCCAAGAAAAGATCCCCCACACCATTACAGCACCACCACCAGCCTGCACAGTGGTAACAAGGTATGATGGATCCATGTTCTCATTCTGTTTACGCCAAATTCTGACTCTACCATTTGAATGTCTCAACAGAAATCGAGACTCATCAGACCAGGCAACATTTTTCTAGTCTTCAACTGTCCAATTTTGGTGAGCTGGTGCAAATTGTAGCCTCTTTTTCCTATTTGTAGTGGAGATGAGTGGTACCCGGTGGGGTCTTCTAATGTTGTAGCCCATCCGCCTCAAGGTTGTGCGTGTTGTGGCTTCACAGATGCTTTGCTGCAGACCTCGGTTGTAACGAGTGGTTATTTCAGTCAAAGTTGCTCTTCTATCAGCTTGAATCAGTCGCCCATCCTCCTCTGACCTCTAGCATCAACAAGGCGTTTTCACCCACAGGACTGACACATACTGGATGTTTTTCCCTTTTCACTCCAGTCTTTGTAAACCCTAGAAATGGTTGTGCGTGAAAATCCCAGTAACTGAGCAGATTGTGAAATACTCAGACCGGCCCGTCTGGCACCAACAACCATGCCACGCCCAAAACTGCTTAAATCACCTTTCTGTCCCATTCTGACATTCAGTTTGGAGTTCAGGAGATTGTCTTGACCAGGACCCAACCCTAAATGCATTGAAGCAACTGCCATGTGATTGGTTGATTAGATAATTGCATTAATGAGAAATTGAACAGGTGTTTCTAATAATCCTTTAGGTGAGTGTATATACACACACACACACACACCCACGTTTATATATACACATGCACACACTTATAATTGTACACAAAAACGTACACACACACATAAATATACACACACAAACCTGTGTATATGTGTGTGTATATATATACCTTGGCCAGTCCATCACCTTTACAGGCTCTTTAGCAAGCCAGTCATCTTGGAGGTCTGTTTGGGGTCATTATCATGCTGGAACGCTGCTCTGCCGCCCAGTTTCCGGAGGGAGGGGGGATCACGCTCTGCTTCAGCATGTTAGAATTCATGTTTCCCTCAATGAACTGTAGCTCTCCAATGCCAGCAGCACTCATGCAGCCCCAGATCATGACACTCCCACCACCATGTTTGACGGTAGACGAGACACTTGCCTTTGTCCTCCTCGCCTGGTTGCCGCCACACACGCTTGACACTATCTGAACCAAACAGGTTTATCTTGGTCTCATCAGACCTCAGGACACGGTTCCAGTAATCCTGGTCCTTAGTTTGCATGTCTGCAGCAAATTGTTTGTGAGCTTTCTTGTGCATCATCTTTAGAAGAGGCTTCCTTCTAGGACGACAACCATGCAGAGCAATTTGATGCAGTGTGCGGCGAACGGTCTGAGCACTGACGGACTGACCTCCCATCCCTTCAATCTCTGCAGCAATGCTGGACGCTAAAACTCATCCGTCTGTGTTCCAAAGCCAATCTTTGGATCTGACGTTGAGAATGTGCACTCAGCTTCTTTGGCCGACCATGGCGAGGCCTGTTCTGAGAAGAACCTGTCCTCTTAAAGCGCTGGATGGTCTTGCCCACTGGGCTGCAGCGCAGTTACAGAGTGTTGGCCATTTTCTCATAGCCTCGCCACCTTTATGTAAAGCAACATTTTTTCAGTTCTTCTGAGAGATGTTTGCCATGAGGTGCCATGTTGAACTTTCAGTGGCCAGGTTGAGAGAGTGGAAGAGCTTTTATACCAGATTTAACTCACCTGCTATCTGGTGACACCTGAGACAGTGTAACACTAATGAGTCACATGACAAGGGGGACGGAAAATTACTAATTGTGCTCAGTTTGTACATTTTCACTTAGGGGTGTCCTCACTTTTGTTGCCAGGGGTATTATTGGCTGTATTTTTAGTTATTTTGAGGGGACAATAAATTTTCACTGCTATACAATTTTTACACTGACGACTTTTCATTGTGTCAAAGAGTCATTTATGCAGAGTTGTCCTGTGAAAAGATAGAACTCAATATCTGCAGAGATGTGAGGGGTGTACTCACATACTGTGTACACACACGTGTGTACTCACACACGCACACACACACGCACTCACACACACGTGTATATGTATACTCACACACACACGTGTATATGTATACTCACACGCACACACACACGTGTATATGTATACTCACACGCACACACACACGTGTGTATAGGTATACGCACACACACACGTGTGTATAGGTATACGCACACACACACGTGTGTATAGGTGTATACGCACACACACACGTGTGTATAGGTGTATACGCACACACACACGTGTGTATAGGTATACACACACACACACACACGTGTGTATAGGTATACACACACACACACACACGTGTGTATAGGTATACACACACACACGTGTGTATAGGTATACACACACACACACACACGTGTGTATAGGTATACACACACACACACACACGTGTGTATAGGTATACACACACACACGTGTGTATAGGTATACACACACACACACACGTGTGTATAGGTATACACACACACACACACACGTGTGTATAGGTATACACACACACACACACGTGTGTATAGGTATACACACACACACACACGTGTGTATAGGTATACACACACACACACACACACGTGTGTATAGGTATACACACACACACACACACACGTGTGTATAGGTATACACACACACACGTGTGTATAGGTATACACACACACACACACACACACACGTGTGTATAGGTATACACACACACACACACACGTGTGTATAGGCATATACACACACACACACACACGTGTGTATAGGCATATACACACACACACGTGTGTATAGGTATACTCACACACACGTGTGTATAGGTATACTCACACACACACACACACACACGTGTGTATAGTATCGTGTTGCGTTTGATAAACATTCCCTGGAAGCACACTCAAACAGGAAAATATCTATCTGCAAAGGACGAACCATTACCGGTGTCAAATTCTGTAAAGGTCAGCGCACGACTCACCTTAGAAAGGGTCCTTGGCAATGTAGTCCCCGGGACCGTCCGTTCCCGAACTCAAAAGACTCACAGCGGCGGCACAGTACTGGGGGTAATAACCTCACAATGGGAGGCAGTACCTTTATTATTTTAGATTGCAACGAAGTACAATTTAATAAAAGAAGAATAACCTATATGGTAAATAAGTGGAACTAAGCAAAGGGTTCAAAGGAAAATAAAAGAACACAAAGTCTTGTGAACTTAAATTAACAATGCATGGCAACACCGCCTAAGAACATTATCGAAGTACAGCAGAACTCTTTTATACCCTGGTCCTGTGACTCATGTTCTATCAGCCTGACTCTATTAACCATTTAGCAGGTTCTTGCCTTATAAGGTATATACTGATACACTAAGCGGCTCTCTACTTCCTCTAAATATTTTTAACCTAATAAGCAGCAAACCGATCCCCGTCTTGGGCCTCACTTAACTGTCGCACCTTACACCTTCCCATATATCTTAGGTGTGAAAACCGTTGCTGCTAACATTAACCTCACAACTGTCGAATAGCTCTTTTTTACACAGCCGTTGGAGTGATGTCTCCCAGGAGGGTATTTGCAGCATTTCCTCTCGCCTGAGCTTTGCGCATCTTCTCAAGACGTCTTCGTTCTTGTCGTGCTGCAGCTCGCCTTTCTTTGATGTCTTGAACATTTTCAGCTGTACTTATTACATCTCCTATAGTGAGCTGGGACATATGACAACTTAAAACATTAGCAAACTCCATAACAATAGGTATACTCACACACACACACACACACACACACACACACACACACACACACACACACACACACACACACGTTCACAAAAAAAACCCAGTGTGCACAAAATAAATATATCGTCATAATATACATTTCACAAATGCAAATGTTTAACATTCACGAGTGCATCAGAGACTTTCGTGTGTGAATATCACTGGATTTGTGTTTTTATAAGACTTTGCTGGCAGTAACGTGGGTCACTCGTTCTCTTTAGCCAATCAGATACGACCTCAGCATTCAACCAATCACAGCCCTCCGGGAGCGCCGCGCTCAAGTAGCTCAGCTTTGCGCACCTTAAGTGTTTATAAAGATGATAAAGTGGTTAACTGTGTTATTTTCGGTGAAGTTCATTAATGTAACATTATGAAATAAAGTAGTAACTTAGACGTGCATCCTGTTCTTGGTTGCCATGCTGGTTTGAGGTAAAACTTCACTTTGTTGTAATTAACTCAGATTGTGCAAAAGGTGTGCAAAGCTGAGCTACTCGAGTGCTGCACTAATGGAGGTTTCTTCCTATTACCATCTCAGGGAGTTTTTCCTTGCCACTGTCACCATCATCCTCGGCTTGCTCACCAGGGACAATCTTCTCATACACCAGTACCTAAGGACCTCTGCACTCAGACATTGTTATGTAACTGCCACACAGCTGCAGGCCCGTTTACCAGATGTGAGGGGTACTTGAGTTTCCAGACAAACCATTCGCACCCGACTCCACCGCTGTGGCTTGAACACCAGACGACCGTTGCAGGCGACTTCACTGACACCGAGACACGCCGCCAACGTCTGCAGTGGACACAAGACCATGTGAACTGGACCATGCAGCAGTGGTCTACCGTCCTGTTCACTGATGAGTGTCGGGTCACCGTCGCTGGAGAAGGTGAGGTGAGCGATACGCTGAGGTCAACATGGTCCCCAGGGTTTGCTTTGGTGGAGGAGGTGCAACAGTCTGCGCAGGAATCACCAGTCAGAGCAAAACAGATTTGGTTATTGTAGATGTCTCAGCCACTGCACGTTCTTACCTCTGAGACATCATAGAACCCATCATCATCATCCCCCAATTCCGCCAGCACGACCCCGACTTCTTGTTCATGGATGATAATGTTCCACCACATCATGGCAGAATTGTCACAGCTCGACTTCAGGAAGTTGGAGTGTCT
This sequence comes from Clarias macrocephalus, assembly GCA_011419295.1. Lineage (NCBI taxonomy): Eukaryota > Metazoa > Chordata > Actinopteri > Siluriformes > Clariidae > Clarias > Clarias macrocephalus. Next base: position 19,613 of record JAAGKR010009510.1, on the reverse strand, counting down.
TGTATGGTGGCCATCAATGTCTCCTGACCTGAACCCCATAGAGCAGGTCTGGGACCAGTTGAAGGAGAGACTGGATGATATCGTACCCCACCCCCACGTGACCTGGCAGAACGGTGCGGCAAATGGTGGAAACACCCGCGACTGACATTTTTGTTATTTGGGGCGATCATAAATTTTTGGGGTAATAAATATTAAACTAATAAAAAATGGTGTTTCTTCTCATACATTATTAGTAATATCAAAGGGAACGTAAAGGGAAAATAGGAAAAGCACTCAAGTAACAATATCCCTAACTTATTGTGAGGAGTGTGTATATACATATATACAGTGTTGGGTGTAAGGCGTTACAGACTCGTTAGAGGACTCGGATGACTTTTCTGATGTAACGAGTAATCTAACGCGTTCGCTCCGCCATTCAAGTCCTCAGTTATTTAGTTATATTTTCACAAATGTAATCCATTATTCAGACAATTTATGTAATCTGTAAGCCAGACAGCAGTCATTCCCAATCCATTAGTGTGTGTGTGTGTGTGTGAGAGAGAGAGACAAAAAAAAAAAAAAAAAAGTCGTCCTACAAGACCCGCGCGACACCGCGTAGCTGAGACAGGGGTGTTAGTAGTTAACAGATTACTGCAGTGGAAAAGTTACTTAAACTAGTTACTGTTATCAGAAAGTAACGCAGTAAGGTAACGGATTACTTTTTAATGACAATAAATTTGTAATGTAATTAGTTACTTTAAAAAGTAACGTCCCCCAACACTTCATAAATATATATACACACACACACACACGTATACACACACTGTCCAATCCCTTTGTAAATAATACTAATAATTATTTTGTACAGCAATGTCACTGAAGATGTTTGTGCGTGTGTGTTAGATTGCGATATATGGGCGGAGTTTCTGTGCCTCAGCGAGAGATGCCTTCTTCCTGGTGATGAGGAACGTGGTGAGGTGAGAAACAGCACGCAGCCACAGAGACACACAGAACATTTACGGAGGTGTTCAGTCATCTATGAGTTTCTGTCTAACACACACACACACACACACACTTTTATATGACGCACTATCCAGATCGATATTAAACATTAGGGCCTAGCTGTGTGAGCAGGCCAGTGTCTGAGCTCAGGGAGCATAAACTTTTTCACAGGAAGTCCACCACAGACGTCTAAACAGGATGAGCTAACGTGAGTCCCATTTGTTTGGCCCCGCCTCCGGAGCTGCGTGCCGAACATCTGGGCATCCAGCGAGAGGAGCTGGAGACGCCTTGACACACACACACACACACACACACATCAGGAAGAGTTTGGGGAAAATGAGTAAATAACGCTGACAGAGCTAGAACTCTCACTTTCATCAGTATTAACTGGAGGGGTGCAAACATTTATGCTCATGTGTGTGTGTCTCTACAGGGTGACTGTGTTGGATAAGGTCACTGACTTCCTGCTGTTTCTGGGGAAGATTCTGATCTCAGGAAGTGTTGGTGTGTGTCACTCAACCCCTACCCCCCCCCCCCCCCCAAATGCTATATTTTTATTAGTGCATTTTTGTATCTTGTTATTTTCACATTTTTCAAAATTAATTAAATATTTTCATAAGATTGTTTATGAAAGTATTAATAAGTGAAGTGTTGAGTCTGGAATCCTGGAGCGATTAAAGGTGTGGACGTGTGGACGTGTTCCTGTTCCTTAGGTGTCCTCGCGTTCTTCTTCTTCACCCGTCAGATTCCAGGGTTTCAGGAAAGCGTGCCGTCACTGAACTATTACTGGGTCCCCCTGCTGGTGAGATGTGATTTTACACGTCACTGTAATCATTACATCATCATGTGGAGACTTTATCTTTTTACTGATGACCAGTGTTGGGTGTAAGGCGTTACAAAGTAACTCGTTAGAGGACTCTGATGACTTTTCTGATGTAACGAGTAATCTAACGCGTTCGCTCCGCCATTCAAGTCCTCAGTTATTTAGTTATATTTTCAAAAATGTAATCCGTTATTCAGACAATTTATGTAATCTGTGAGCCAGACAGCAGTCATTCCGTGTCCTACAAGCCCCGCCCCCTCTGTTATTCCTGCTGTTATACCCCTATCCCACCTGTGCGGTTTGACTATGTGAGGACCGATGCACGGACAGATGGAAACCTAATCACAGCACCGAAACTGGCGGTGAATCCTGATGAACCGTACTTACGGCCACCGCGCGACACCGCGTAGCTGAGACAGGGATATTAGTAGTGAACAGATTACGGGCCAAACTTCACTGAGTGATGATGGTAGAATAATTATAAAGGTCTCGACTTAAACAACATGCATGAGGAAGCACAAAGGAGTTTTCATTTTCTGCAGTGGAAAAGTTACTCAAACTAGTTACTGTTATCAGAAAGTAACGCAGTAATGTAACGGATTACTTTTTAATGTCAGTAAATTTATAATGTAATTAGTTACTTTAAAAAGTCACGTCCCCCAACACTGCTGATGATATCCTGTCAGTCTGTAGTGTGTTACTCTGTGTGACTCGGTAATCAGCCTCATCAGTGATTTACTGAAATAATGTTTATTACAAGACCTGAGCTGTAATCCACACACCGCGGTCCTGGCCCTCAGTGTGTCTGACAGTGTTTTACATCTGTTCTCGTACAGGCGGTGGTGTTTGGATCGTACGTGGTGGCTCACGGCTTCTTTAGTGTGTACGCGGTGTGTGTGGACACGCTGTTCCTCTGTTTCTGTATGTATCAACACCAGAGAGCCTAAAACTGGAATAAACACAGATATAATGTGTTAAACACGGCAGCTAATAAACATTTGATAATTCCATTCTGTGAGATGTTCTGTTTTATTTATGAAGATTTGTTGTGACCATGTGACCTGCTCCTGCTGCACGATTAGTTAGAAAATGATGAACGTTAACTGTGTGATGTTTTTAGTGGTGGATCTGGAGAAGAACGACGGCTCTGCAGCTCGGCCGTACTACATGAGCGGATCCCTGAGGTCCATCCTGAACAAGAAGAACCGCAGGAGAACCCACGAGAAGGAAAGGGGAGGAGCTCTGAGGGGGAAGTGAAGGAATGCATGGATACAGTTTTTTAAATGTCGAAGCTTGTTTGAAACCTGTTTAAAAAGTTTTGAGATTAGACCATGAGCTGAACGGGACAGACACGAGTTAGACACTCCGTCTGGTGAAAAAAGACCCTCCAGAGTACAGGTTTAATGGTTTTATTAAGGATTACTTTACAGTATTCTGATAAATTGAGTTTTCACCCTAATTACGACGTGGCTCATTGTAGAACTGATGAACAGTGCGCAAGGACACTTATTACACACTTATTCACTTTACCTGTCAGTGGTCAGAATGTTGTGGCTGATCAGCGTACAGTACATGGCTCCAAAAAAGGAAATGAAGAGAACACTTAATCACACATCAGATCTTGTTAAACGATTTATTCAGGTTAAAAATCTGTACTACACTCTACACCGTATATACAACAAAATGATAAAAGTACGGTCATGGAAACACTAAACCACCAGCCCCAGGACGTCCCCTTAATACGAACATTCGAGTTACAAACTTTTGAAGATGTGAAATCACGCGTCAGGTGGACATTGTCATGAAGGACACTGTACTATACTGTGATATACTGCACTGTACTATACTGTGTATAGACAATTGTGTTAGTATCTAGACAATATTGTTGGACCTCGTCCGTATGTGGGGGACTTGCTGTAATCAAAGTCTCACTGATAATTAATAATCCAACCTGCATGAATGTCATTGCTCAGAAGTGTGTGTGTGTGTGTGTGTGTGGCGCTCACATGCCTGGACACATTCAGAGGAGTCTGCGGGTGGTGTCATGTGGGATTTCCTCCCAGACCAGGCCAACGTCTCAGAGATACTCAGGTGATTTTAGTTCAGGGGTACATGGGCGCCAGTCAGTGGCATTAATGCCCTTGTCATCTACGAGTTGTCTCCACACTCGGATACATGCAGCCTTGCATTGTCCTGCACCAGGAGGAACCGGGTGCCCACATGGAGAACTATGGAAGCCATCCAAGAATATCCTCCCTAGACCATCACCGACCCTCCACCAAACCTGATGATGTTACGGGTAGCAAAACGCTCACCACGGCATCTCCTGACTCTTTCATGCTCGTGGCGTGTGCTCAGCGTGAACCTGGTCTTCACAGGGTGGCCGAGGTGGACCTGATGGTTCTGCACGCTGCCGTGCTGTTGGGCCCTCGTGCCCTACCTTCATGCACCGTATTTCTCACAGTTTGGTCAGGAACGTGCACACAACTGTCCTGCTGGAGGTCTTTTGTTAGGCTCCTGTTCCTTCTTGCACAATGGAGCAGAAACCAGTTCTGTTGCTGGGTTGTTGCCCTTCTCCGGTCCTGTCCAGCTCTCCTGGTGTTACGGCCAGTATTCTGCTTTCTCCTCCATCGCACCGGTTGTCCTCTTCATTTGCACCAAAGCAAGTGAAACGGATTCACAATCACTAGTGCTTCCCGAGGGCACAGACTGATCAAGTTTAACTGACTTGGTGTTACACTATAATGATTAAGTGTCCTCTTTATTTTTAAGCAATTTATATTAAGCTGATCAACATTCCTTTTAGAGATGGATTTTTTAGATCATCCTGTTGTTTTATCATGAGGGAAACCCATGCATGCGCATGACTCAGAGATATGAGCGTGAACTTCTGAAGAGGTGACGCTTTAATCTCACAATCAGGTCGGAACACGCGTGAGCTTTATACTGTATTAGTGAAGAACACACTCGGACGTGTGAAAATATTTAGTTTTTAAAACACTTTACTGCCTTAATCTCTGTGAGATATGACATAAAAAATCACCACACAAACATCACATCTGAAAAGCAGCTTGTGTTCAAAAGAGCCTCGTCCTGAGCGACTGAAGCAATCAGTGAGTTATCATCACAGTGTGTGTGTGTGTGACAAAATCACAGTCTGGAGTATTGAGAGTGTTGAGCATTAATGAGCAGCAGCAGCAGTAGTAATTAAAATAATAATATGTTTGGATTACCACAAATTTTCTTTAAAGGGAGACTTCAGCAGTGTTATTGAAGTGTAATTTAAGTGAAGGTCTGTGTCTCAGCAGTGTGTATATAGTTTTATACACAGTGTAAGTTTTTTTTTGTTTTGTTTTTATACAGTGCTGCTTTATAAACTTTATTAATTATACACTTTGTATGAATTTAATATTTTCAGAGTAAATTGCTGTAGTCGAACTGAGATTATACCAAATCAGTATTTTTGTATATAATAATATAAAGCTTTAATGTTTATATTTGATGTGTTTTAATGTTTTTATGAGAAGAATAAAACTGCTTTCTATAACAGTAGAAGTGATCTGTGTGATTTGTGTTGATGAGTAGATGTACAGAGCATCTGACCTCAAGTAGCATATCTACTGTACATGTCTATATAAATACAACTCGCTCTTTCAGTGATATCTTTATATTTCACACACTGGAGGACAGAAAAATTTCTGTCTGTCTGTTCAGCCAGATTGTGTCTCAGCATCACACGAAACTGGACAGAATTGACTGAATCTCCTGCAGTCCTTCTGTTTCTGCCTGAAGTTTAATCAGTGAATCTAAATGTTGAGTAAAAGTGATGTTATGAACAGTTATGTGTGGGATTAGAACAGGGACTTGGAGGGGGGGGGGGGGGAGTTTACTATTTATGAAATATCAATTTCTAAACCGATAATATCAAATAACACCAAGTTGAAAAGAGGTAAAGTACACATCTGTATCTGTAGACATAATTGGAGGATCAGCTGCTCAGTAATCGCTTGTAGTTTTCTGCACTGTGTAATTCTGTGTGTAACTGTGAATGAAGCAGTTTGTACTTTGCTGTCCACTGATTCAGATTTTCCCAGGCGATTCTTCTGCCAGTTTTCTTTCAGAGAAGTCAAGAGGCTTATTAATGTGACTGGGTGTGATGTCTCCAAGTGTCTTCCTCATTTGTTGGGTCTCGTCCTGTCTGCTGCCAGCGGTTTAGGACACAAACACACACACACACGTGTCTCTCTTCTGCCCCCCATCAGTCCCACCGTGAACCCAAGCGCAGGATCGACTTCATCAGATTTTCTTTTCGGCTCCTGTTTGCTTGATGAGGCTGATGGTGCTGAACTGCTGCTTTTTTGTGGTCCATGTAACAAATGTATCCATTGATGTTCTTCTGTCCACTACGTCACTACTGACCCGGTTTGTGACTGCGGTAAAGTTACTATATTCACATCTCCGGCTTCAATAGCTGCAAAAATAAACCCGCAGATAAGACACACACACGTACATATATTTCCTCTCTACATTGTGTTTAAGCCACACCCACCTTTTTCTTGATTAAGCGCTTAAATTCTACATGTTTGAAAGCATAAACTTCATTATTCTCTACTGTGGAACCAATGATTTAGGGATCATCGCAAAATGCAACAAAAAGCATAGACCATGGGTCTCAAACTCAAGTTGTTTGGGGGCCACTGCTGTGATTGACATCACATACAAGGGCCATTTTAACATTCAAGTACAATAAGAAAGCGCAAGATTTCTGTACATCTTCTTTACTTATTTAGACATTAGCTCTCATTTAATTTAAATTACATTACTAATATATACATTATATTATATATTATATATTACATTACTCTTATTCTGTCAAACAAAAAATGTAAACAGTGTCTTTACATCGTTTTATATATTAGTTTTTAACAGTTCCTTTAACAAACCCTTTACTTTATTTTAACTTTAATAACTAGGAATCAACAATCTTAAGAACTAACAATCTTGCACTAAACAAATGCGATCTTAAATGCAGTGAATACATTGCACATCTATTTCTTGACAGACGCTTCTGCTCACATAACTGAGCCACGTTTGCCCTAATGGAGGTCACAGTTGAAACCCTGAGTACAGCTTGAAAATGGGCATCACTAAGCCTGCACCTGTACTTGCATTTATTTAAGTTCATAGTTGAGAAAAGTTTCTCACACAGATACATGCTTCCAAAAAGGCACATTACCCGACTGAACACTTTGGGAACATTAGGCACATTATCTGACAGCTCTGGGAAGCATGAAGGGTCTCAAAATTCTCTCAAAAACTGTTCAATCTTGTCTGCTTTTCCTTGTACCTCTCTGAATTTAGTTTTTAGCTCACTCTTGCACTGCAACTCAATCAGTTCCATTTGCAAAACACTTGGGACACTTGTCACATCAGCTGAGAAGGGGTCTGCAAACAGCTGGAAAGTGTCACGGTGTGCCTCGAAGTCAGCAAAACGCTGATCAAATTCCTGCAGAAGGTTATTATTCATAAGCAGAGGCTTATTCATCAGCGCTGAATGCTGTGCCATCCTCCACAAGAGATCTGCATGTGGTGAAATGACTGAGGTGTTTTGCAGAAAGCTGAGTTTTCCACAATCTTAGATTTGTGGAGGCTTTCACACTTTCATATGCTGCTGTGATGAGCTGACCAGGGCCCTGGAGGATGTTCAACTCCTGTGTTATGTCCACTAGGAATGCAAAGTCCATGACTCATTTAGGATCATCAAATTCAGGAACATCCATTCTGCCATCTCCCATGAATCTCTACACCTCTGCTCTTAACTCAAAAAATCTCTCCAAGACGTTTCCCCTGCTGAGCCGACGCACTTCAGTAAAGTAAAGCACATCACCATATGTTGCCTCAATTTCTTCTAAAAAGGTGCGAAACTGGCGGTGCTGTAAACTCCTCGCCCTGATGTAATTGATGCATTTCAGGACAACAGACATGACATGTTCAAATTTCAGGCATTTACAGCTCAGTGCCTGTTGGTGTATAATGCAGTGCAGAACAACTGCTGGATTTGGATCCGTTTTTTTGCCTGTCATAGACGGGACGGCATTAGTAATCAGTAATGCCTACCAGTCTGTTCCACGGCAAACCAGCGCGTTCAATTGCGTCTCAAAGCTGACGAAATGTCTGATGTGCGGCCGTGCATTGGACACAAACTCAGCAACTCTTCCGTTACTTCAAATCGGTCATTAATACCCCTGATGAAAACGGCTCGCTGAGCACTGCCGCTTTTGTCTGTGCTTTCGTCAAACGCCACAGAGTATGCAGTGAAAACTCGAGCTTTGTCGCATAACTGATCGTAAATGTCATTCGATAACTCGCTAATACGCTCTGCTACGGTGTTGCCGATAAAGAGAGAATGTTGAACAAGATTATCAGCGACTTTCAACATGCAATCCTTCATAAACTGCCCTTCAGTGAATGGCTTTCCTGCTTCAGCGATCAACTCGTAACTTGCTTCAACTGCAGCATCAGCGTCCTTTTTGGCTTTATGGAAAAGGCCTTGCTGGGACGTTAGCTCGCTCTGCAACCGCGTAGCTGGTTTTTCTCTCTCGTCTTCCTGGTACTTATCATATTGTTCTCTGTGTTTAGTCGAGTAATGCGCTTGAGATTATATTCCTTTAGAATGGCGACTTTTTCCCTGCATATCAGACATGTAGCATTTCCATTAAACTCCACAAAAACTACTGCAATGTCCATCTTTCTTGAAACTGTCTGTGTTCATCATCCTCCTTCCTTTTCGTTTTTTACGCTTTCATGGTTATTCAATTGAACTGTGTTTCCCCAATTAAATATAAAGTGGTAGTTAAAATTTTTATGAAACAAGTAAAACAATTGCTGGTCGGTTTACACTATATTTTTGACAACAGTTGTGGGCCAGAGGGAGGAGGAGGGGGGCCGTAAATGGCCCGCGGGCCGGCAGTTTGAGACCCCTGGCGTAGACGCTATTGATCTTCCCTTTTGTTCAGCGCCTGAAGGATCAAAAAGCAACTTTGTTGCCACACTGGAAACTAGAAATGCCAGACTAGTACCGCCTGATGAAATATTAATATTTTAACAAAAATACAGAAACATCACCATAAACATTGGAATGAATTAAATAAGCAACAATTAAGATAATTCCATATACAGGGTGGCCAAAAATAGGGTTACAGTTAACACTTCAACATAGACTTTTATTTACATATTACAATTTATTTGATGGCTGCACACAGAGCAGTAGGAGACAAACAGCAAGTTCAACAAAATGTTACAGCTCCACCCACAGCAGTTCTCCATAGCTCTGCTGCTCTTAATATAACAGTAGACTTATATATAATAGTATATAATTATATATGATATTATAAACAAAATAAATAAAAATATGAGGATAATCTGAAGTATGGGAATTTCTCAATGAAAATTAAATGGGTTTGTCTAATTCAATACTGTCTTTTCCTTCTGTCTTTTCTTTAAACATATTGCTTTGTGATCGCATAGTCAATTTTAAATCAAGCAGGACTGAAATAAATATAAAGTAAAGCATGTGTGCTACATAACTTACACAGCTTTCATCACCCATTTTATAGCCATCATGACATTTCTGGAATACTTTCAGAAAAAAAACTAATAGCACCCAAACATTTACTCAAACACAGAAAATGCACAGAATACTGCAGAGTAACTTCTTACGCATTATATGGTGAATAAATAGTGACCTGCACACAGAGCAGTAGGAGACAAACAGCAAGTTCAACAAAATGTTACAGCTGCACCTATTCAGAACACGGTTCGTTCGTTAGCACATTAGCACGCGGTAAGACTTGGTACATTAAAACGGAAATAAAAGTATCAAAATGACACATAAATAAAAAGAAAATACACTTGACAGATGAATCAATGTCTATAATGTTCTACACCTTTGAAACAGTGCCTGACATTTCTCATGAAATTATTTTTTCTAAACGTTTATTGTGGAGCTACAACAGATGCAACTTACCCACAGCAGTTGTCCGTCGCTCTGCTGCAGACTGCTGAACCACAGTGGGAAACAGCGCCCCCAGCGTAACCAGTAGGAAGCGCAACCACGCAATCACATTAACACAGCAGTTGTCCGTCGCTCTGCTGCAGACTGCTGAACCACAGTGGGAAACAGCGCCCCCAGCGTAACCAGTAGGAAGCGCAACCACGCAATCACATTAACACAGCAGTTGTCCGTCGCTCTGCTGCAGACTGCTGAACCACAGTGGGAAACAGCGCCCCCAGCGTAACCAGTAGGAAGCGCAACCACGCAATCACATTAACACAGCAGTTGTCCGTCGCTCTGCTGCAGACTGCTGAACCACAGTGGGAAACAGCGCCCCCAGCGTAACCAGTAGGAAGCGCAACCACGCAATCACATTAACACAGCAGTTGTCCGTCGCTCTGCTGCAGACTGCTGAACCACAGTGGGAAACAGCGCCCCCAGCGTAACCAGTAGGAAGCGCAACCACGCAATCACATTAACACAGCAGTTGTCCGTCGCTCTGCTGCAGACTGCTGAACCACAGTGGGAAACAGCGCCCCCAGCGTAACCAGTAGGAAGCGCAACCACGCAATCACATTAACACAGCAGTTGTCCGTCGCTCTGCTGCAGACTGCTGAACCACAGTGGGAAACAGCGCCCCCAGCGTAACCAGTAGGAAGCGCAACCACGCAATCACATTAACACAGCAGTTGTCCGTCGCTCTGCTGCAGACTGCTGAACCACAGTGGGAAACAGCGCCCCCAGCGTAACCAGTAGGAAGCGCAACCACGCAATCACATTAACACAGCAGTTGTCCGTCGCTCTGCTGCAGACTGCTGAACCACAGTGGGAAACAGCGCCCCCAGCGTAACCAGTAGGAAGCGCAACCACGCAATCACATTAACACAGCAGTTGTCCGTCGCTCTGCTGCAGACTGCTGAACCACAGTGGGAAACAGCGCCCCCAGCGTAACCAGTAGGAAGCGCAACCACGCAATCACATTAACACAGCAGTTGTCCGTCGCTCTGCTGCAGACTGCTGAACCACAGTGGGAAACAGCGCCCCCAGCGTAACCAGTAGGAAGCGCAACCACGCAATCACATTAACGCAGGATTTACTTAGATATTTATATTTCTATAACATTTATCTCGTTACATATATTATAATTACATATTAGACCTTTAACATTTAACATTTAATCTCTCAAGTGCTCAGAGTCCAGCTTCTTGATAATAATAATGTTTATATCTAAAACGTGATAGTGAAGGTGAAGCAGATAATGAAGTAACTGTAACCCTACTTTTCGCCCACGTGTGTATATTACCGAAAGTTTCCTTATATTGTTCCATTGCAGTTACACGCCGACATTAAACTGTTATTCTTACACTGTGGATCCACTTTTTCTCGCCCAACTGATGTTATTTGACTTGACCTGTATTAATGATCCATTTCTTTGTATGTGATTGTTTTGTTTTAAATGTACGATCTTCATTATCAATAAAGAAAAGCATGAATTAGAATAAGTACTTTCCTATTCCTCCCGTTCATTGCGCCCCAGCTGTCATGTCTGTATTCCCCACTAGTGGGCGCACCCCACTCTTTGAGAACCACTGGTGTAAACAAGGCGTCAGATGCTCGACCTTACAGAATGTGATTTCTGTGTGTTAATAAGTGAGACAGAGAGACACACAGACATGTACGTGGACTTCAACCTGAACTATTATTATTATTATTATTATTATTATTATTATTATTATTACAATATTATTACAATATTATATATTATTACACATGCTGCTCCTGAGCTCCCAGTGATCCAGACCCCCATCTGCGCTCTGCACCTGCTGACTCATCCCTGAACTGAACTGGACTTTGTGTTAATTTAAATAACTTCTGTTATATCGAACTTTCATCTGCATAACACACATGATGTTATACAATTTCTGCTCTCCGTTATCACCCAGATGAGGATGGGTTCCCTGTTGAGTCTGGTTCCTCTCAAGGTTTCTTCCTATTGCCATCTCAGGGAGTTTTTCCTTGCCACTGTCGCCGTCACCCTTGGCTTGCTCATCAGGGACAATCTCATTATCTAGACACATTTTTCTTACACATATATACATTTCCATAAGTCTTCTTTTCATTTTCTTTTAATTTCTGTGAAGCTGCTTTGAGACAATGACCAGTGTTAAAAGCGCTATAGAAATAAAATTGAATTGAATTGAATTA
>JAAGKR010009509.1:0-18886 GCA_011419295.1 Clarias macrocephalus | reverse complement strand
GCTTTTTTTTTGCGCCCCCCCCCCCCCCCCCCCCCCTCATTGGCACTACTGGCATGGCTGGCCTGAGTTTTTTCCTAAAGGTATTTCAATTGCACATTTTTTCTGCCAGTCAAATACATTTCTTTTGCAGTAAGTAAATGACATTAGCAGACATTTTGATTGCATAATAAAAGAATCGCGGTTACAAACATTTACAGACCTGGATCTGAACCAAAAGCACAACACAAACCTAAACAGCCTGGCAACAGTGCACCCCACATTCAGGACTCTTTCTGCTTTAGCTTATTCACTGGTTCTTGGCTGCTGGAAAGAACACTGGGCTTGTTAAGTTGTTTTGTCATGATAAGTCTGTTTCATAGTTTTTGCTACTGGTTAGTTGAATTCTGGATAGGGTTGTTAAATGTCAAAAAATTCTGCATGCTAACAGTAGTTTTATTGTTTAGTTTAAGGTGACATAGGCATATGATTTACAAAACACGGATAGGACACATAGGATAATATATTGCTACGATAAATTGTCGATAGAGCTTCACAGTCAGGGCATTAAAATTTGTCAATTTTGAACTCATATAACGCAAAAAAAAAATCTTAATCATCTTAATGCTATAATAATTTTAGGAGTAAATGAAACTATTACAGCAAAGCCTACTGAGTCATCTAAGAATGCATAGGCATAACTGTCTTTAAATGTGCCGGTGAAAAAACCAACAGGGATTGTGTGACAAAAAAAATGAAACTTTGCATCATCATCTGCAAACAGATTTACAATGACAGCTATGCTATTATAACCTTGTACTGATCATTTTGTACGTTTTTATACAGTAGAAACCTCGCAAACTGGTTTTTCTTTCTTTGATGAATGACGATGGCATTGTTGTACTGAAAACAACACTTGTTTCCTTTCAAACTACCTGTACTGTACTTTGATCTGAAACGGACATCGGAACAAATACAGAGCAGATGGCAGACCATTTACAACTTCCTTAATAAACTACTTATGACTCATGAGTGTATTTACACTTTCCATGAACAAACATATTTCAAGTTAATGTTATATATTTTTAATATTATTTTCTATAAATACCAACTATGGGATTAGTTCCTGTAAAGTCTTGCTCAAAGTATAAACAGTCTTGGATACATTTCCGATCAAAGGTATGCTTAGTGACAAATCACAGGTTGATCAAGTAATATTGGACATGGTCACACACACACACACACACACACACACACACACACACACACACACACACACACACACACACACCTGTACAGTGACATGGGAGCCTATACCAGAGGACTCAGGGCACAAGGTTTGATACATCCTCGACGGTGTGCCAATCCATCGTAGAGCACACCGTCGAGGTGATCCACGATGAGCAGACAAGTATGCACACACATTCACGCACAAAATACCAGCAATTTGGAAATGTCAGACAAATCTGAATGTGTTTACTCAACTGGAGGAAACTGGAGGAAACCCACCAATGCAAGCTCTATGCACACAAACCTGAATCAAACGCTTGACTCTATTCGTAGTGAGGGTTACCCCAGTAGTGTTTAGTCACACATCAAAATATAGAAAAAGAATAAAATGCTGTTAATATAAATTATAAGAGCAGTGATAGGAGAAACTAGTCATTAATTTATCCATTGCCTTTACTGCTTATCCTGTGTAAGTCACATGGGGCTTGGAGCCTATCCCCTAAAACTCCCCCTGTCCCACAGAATATTGCAGTTACTTATCTTTGTGTAACTCCACACCACTGCTTTAGCTGGTTTAAAATGCAGCAGCAACAGGAAGACAATGTGAGTGCACAAGAGAATGATAAGGAGCGATCTGTGGGTATGACACAATCACACTGCATGATAAGATACAGGTACCAAACCAAGTAACAGTCATGAATGTGGGCACCTTAAATACTTAACACATTAATATAAGTCGCATTAACTACTTAGCACACGCATTAGAAATTTAAGCCAGCCAATTTAACCCTTTATTGGGCACAATTGCTATTTTACATAAATATGCCTTCAACGTTATACATTTTTTATTTTCAATTTTCTTTATATATACAGTCCTTGGATATACACTAAAACAACAAGCTTAAAAAAAGATCCTCTCACTTTGACTTGTGTGTTTCATGAAGTCGGTTAATAAATGTGGGGCTTATTTGAAATAGCCATGCTGGATTTAGTGTAACAGACCAATCCACACTCAGAGTTCCATCAATGAAATTAAGGTATAACATATTTCTGTTAATTAAAACCTTCAGTCAATGCTCACCCACGTGGCCATAATATAGAAACAGCCCCAAAAGTTGCAATAACTGAACAATGACTTACAAAAAGTGGCATACAACTACTACTATTATTACTAATATAAATAAATAAATAAATAAATAAATAAATAAATAATGAAAACCAAGAATAACATAACGAGGAATTGTAAATGAATATAAACTTGGAAATGAATATAACTCGAGAAGCAACATGCCAGGAAATATAACAATAAATGGACACATAGATAAAACACAGTTAAAAAATTTAACATAGTTTAAGTAGGTTCCATAGTAAAAACTAATACAAAGTGGATCAGGTACAAAGTACAAATAGTAGACTACAACAAATACATTATACATTATACTAATATATATATATTTAAAAAATTTTGCAAGGTTTGCTTAATCTTTTTTTTTTTAAATCAAGATGATCACTCACCTATGAATAAAGTAGTGCCAAATCATAAAGCTGCTTAAGGAGGCAATGAAGAGGATGTATAGCAGCCTTATTATAAAAGCGTTCATGTCTGCGCCTTGTCAGTCTGTCAAGCTTACTGTTCTCAGCACACAGGTGTTGATGCAGGCTCATAATTATGCTTGCACCATCAGGGTCAAAGTCTGTCTTGTTTTTCCTCATTCCTCATATTCTTTCTGCTTCATCAGTCCTGTCTTTTTTGTATGATTCTCTCTCTCTCTCTCTCTTTTTACTGCTTCTTTGTACAGTTCTGTCCTACTCTGCAATGAGCACTCTCACTTTAAGGCATGCCCTCTTTTCAGCTTGCCAGCCCGATCTATTCCCTGTTTTTGTCCCTCTCACTCTCATTCTTTCACAATCTCTGACAGTGTCTCTATTCTTCCTCTTTCACGGCTTGGCCTGCCTCACTATGTTGGTCCATTCCTGTTGAAATTGTAAGCTGTTGCTCCCTCAACCCAATTTTAGCCTACTGATCCATCTCTCAGTTCAGTAACTTGAGTTCTTGGGACTGAATTAGCTTATGGAAATCACTTGTGGCTGGGAGGGACAGCATTTGTTTGTGAGGACACGATCTTTTACCTAAAGTAGCCAATAATGGGCAGCAAACAGCCTGGGCTGGGAGTCTCAGCCAATTGAATTCAAGCGTGTAGTTAGGGCCTCCTCAACAGGAGGATTTGTCAACACTAATCATTACTGCAAATCTGCAAATACAGATACCCTAATGTATGCACACTTCAACATGAAAAATACATACCTCTCTTCTGACAGTCACATGATCGCATCATCGATGGTGTCAATACTGACATCTTTAAAGGAAACACAATACTACACATTCCTGCCATAATTCAGTTCAAGTTTTAAAAAAGGGCATACGTCGATATTTATTCTGTATTATACATTAAGGAAATATCTGTGTGTATTTAAATTTTTGGGTTTAGTGTGATATTTCATTGCATTTTTTAAAATTTGGTTATTGCATGTTTTAATGCTTTTATTTTGAGAAATGGTCATTTGCATGCTGAGTTTAAACTTGACTTCCTGTTTTCTGATTAATAGGTAAATACACCTGTGACTGAGTGAATTGGGCTGCTAATTAAGAGCGTGGCTGTAAGGATGGTAGGAGAATGTGTTTCAGAATAAAAGAGGCCTATGGTGCAACTCTTTGGGGGGGGGGGGTCATTTACTGGTCATTTACTGTAATCTTTTAATTCAAGAATGTTATTTTTTCACCCTTTACTGTAAAAAACTCAATGATTGTCAATGTGCTGACTGGTTATTTTGATAATTTAGTTGCCACCCCCTGAGTCAAATGATATTGAATGAAGTTTATCCGCTGGCATAATCAGCAATCTACATTTTAAATATTTCAGCCAAATAACTGGTTCACAAATTCTACATGTTACATATTAGATGCCAAGTGGCATTCTGTCACAAATCTGATCAGCTTTTGTAACGGTCTTTGGTGATTGTGCGTTAGTTGCTTTAAAGTAAAATATTGCCTCAATTTCACACCCTTAAATCTTCAGGTATATAGATCCTGTAGATACCTTAATATTAAAAACTTTATCATTAAAACTGCCTAGGTTTTGGGTTCTCCTTGTGCTACCAGGGCACCTCTGACCCCTCGGGACAAGGCTCTGAAGGGTCTCTGAGGGGTGTGTTGTTGTGGCTGGTGCCAGGACAGTCCCATGGCTGCTTAATCATATTGGGATCTGAGAGGTTTTGAGGCTGGGTCAGCAGTCCTGGGCCCTGTGCACCACAGTTTGTGGAGCATTGGGTATTCTGGTGCCTTTCTATTATGGCTGGCATTAACTTTTTTTTTTTTTTTTTTGGCAATTTGTGCTGCAATGGCTTTTCTGTGGGATCGACCGGACCAGCTGATCTTTGGTCCCAATGGGTAAGAGTGAGCCTTTGTTGCCCATGATCCTGTCACTCATTTGCTGGTGTATTATTGATGACCAGTGTTGACAGTTGTTTACACCTTACTCTAAATGTGTACATGCATGCCAAGTTCTTTCAACAAAGACACTAACAAACTTATCAAATAGTATTTGCAATAAATTCCAGCATAATTTACATTTTTGTACAGTATATTCAATGATTTCTTTTTTTTTGCTTGTTAATAAAGAAATTAATTAAAGTATATATGATTTGTGGCTTCTTTAAAGTTTGCGGGATAATGGGTTAATTCAACCCTTGGTAGAGTCAATGCCTCAGTGTTTGGTACCAACATAGTTCAGCCCTTTCTACTTCCAAATTAGGTTAAATGATTAAGTAATGTAATGTTAAATTAAGAACAATATGCACTTTGCAATCAGGTGTACAGTACCAGGTCCTGCTACTACTAGGCACCCTGGGATGGCTGAAAATAAGAGTCTTTCAAAAGGGGACTCCACGTGCCACAGGCATACTGTAGGGGCACAGGCATTAACTTGCTGGTGACAACAAGGCCTTCCTAATAAAAGGGATACACTTAGTACATACAGTGCTCACTATGAGGTATGGCTGGAGGCAGTGATATTGACTTCCCCCCTTACCTCAAGCACCACACTTTTAGGATGGCAAAATTGGGGGGGGAAAAGATGGCACAAACTTTTGAATATAATGTTCACCATACAGTATACTGGTATGATGGCCAGGTGTCCAAATGTTTTTATCGATAGTGGACATGGTGTTCTTTGCAACATCTGCAAAACAAGTTTTTATTGTATATTGTATGCATTGTGTATATATGTATATAAAAAATGTAAAAATATTTAGTTCCAGTTTGAACCATGCAATGCCATGAAAAGTGTTTGCCGCCTTCCTGATTTATTATTATTTTTTGTCACATTTAAATAATTCTGATCCTCAAACATATTTTTATATTACACAAATATACACTTTGTATTTAACCCAAGTAAATACAAAATGCAGTTTTTAAACGAATCGCTTAAGAAAAGATCTAAAAATAAATAAATAAATAAAAAGTTCAAGAACAGATGAGAAACAGTAAATGACATATATCAGTCTGGAAAGGATTACCAAGTCATTTCTAAGGCTCTCTGACTCTAGCAACCCTCAGTGAGACCCGTTATCCAAAATGGAGAAAACTTGGAACAGTGGTGAACTTTCCCAGGAGTGGCCGTCCTACAAAAATTACTCAAAGAGCACAACAATGACTCTAACAGGAGCTCATAAAAGAACTCAGACTTTAATTGCTTCAGCTAAGGTCAGTGTTCATGATTTAACAGGAAGAGAGAGACTGGACAAAAATGGCATCAATGGAAGAGTTCCAAGGGCAAAACCAATGCTTGCCAAAAAGAACACAAAGACTTGCCAAAAAAACCTTATCCCCAAGACCTTTGGGAAAATATTGTGTGGACTAATGGTTGTGATTATCTGTCATAAAACTAACACTGTGTTTCATAAATAACATTAAAGAAAAAATAATAATAACTTCATGCAAACAGTCAAACATGGTGGTGGTAGTGTGATTTGCAGCTTCAGGACCTGGATGACCAAACTGATGGAACCATAAATTCTGTGATCTATCAGAGAATCCTGAAGGAGAATGTCAGACCAATTTTTTAAACCTCAAGCTCAAACTCACTTTGGAGAGTGAACTGAAACACACCAGCAAGACCACCTCCATGTATTTAATTATTTAATTTAATTATGTATTTATTTTAAATACATAATTAAAATAAATAAATTAATTAATTAATTGATTATTAAGGTTTTGGAGTTTCATAGTCAGAGTTTGGTCTCTTTAACCCTTTAAACCTGTAACTCAGAGCATTTTAAAACTCTTTGCAGTTTTTAACACGTATAGGCCTCTACAGTATGTACAGAATAGAGTGACATTTTTTTAAGCACAACCTAGGCAATATGATGAACTGAACTTTATTTCACCTGAACTAATTATACAAACATGACTAAACAAAATGTAAAAATGGGTCATATATTAGCACAGACACATAAAATGTTTTTCTGATTGTTTTCAGTTGTTTCTATTAACAAAATAATAATATGCTCATTTTGAGTTTTCTACATTTTTGCAATATAACTCCAATGTTCCTACAGTGATCAAATTTACATGTGATAGAGGTGATGATTAACTTTTGTCCCCAGAAAATATGCAAAAAAATTATAATAATAATAAAACAGGCCACTGTACTGTACATACCCATAAGAGGGGTTAAGAGTTCAACATTTTAATATAAA
This sequence comes from Clarias macrocephalus, assembly GCA_011419295.1. NCBI lineage: Eukaryota > Metazoa > Chordata > Actinopteri > Siluriformes > Clariidae > Clarias > Clarias macrocephalus. The sequence continues at coordinate 11,923 of JAAGKR010009509.1, read as the reverse complement.
GTCATGACTAACCTTTTGCCCACAAATATTTTATATTGTGACTTATAGGCTTCAAAGCTCAACTATTAGTTGCACAAAAAAAAAACTATCAAGTTTCAGTTGTTTTGAGTAAATGACTAAAATGTCAGTTCACTGGGTTAGTCTGGCAGGGGATACGTTAGAGTTAATTATCTTGGCAGCCTTCTATCTATGCTCAAGAAATCGAAGCCAATATAAAACTGGTCAATCTTTGGTATTAATCTTTATGATCATCGCATCAGTTTACTGCATCTATGGTCTATCTTTGTTACAAAGTAAAAAGGTCAAAATCCTTATCCAAGAGGTTTAATTTTTTCACTTTGATGCATTATGAGTCAACATCTACTTACTTACAGTATCAGCTAACAACAATTTTTATTTATTTATTTATTTTTTTTAATTTTGCTTAATAAAACTAATAACAAAAAGGAATGTGCAGGCATTAAAGCACATACAGAATGTGTCTATAAAGAATTAATATGTAATTTTACCTATTATAATATTGTATATTTAAGTGCCTCTTAAGTGCCTTTTTCTGCTCACAGAAAAAAAAAAACACTATACAGTTTAGTCTCATTATTAGATAAGCTGGAACCTGCTTGAAGAGTGAACATGTGGGTTTTGTTCCAGCAGTTAGAGGAGATATTACTTTCACGTTGTGACACTGTAAGTGTGTGGGTAAGTAAAAATATCCCTATTATGCCTGCAATAATACATTTGCATCTTCAATGCTTCTGGGAATCGATGTTCATATATTCAATCATCAAATGCGCAAAAGACCAACAAGAATGAAAGAAACATTTCTAGACACACTCACACACTCATCCACATAGTATAGGAAATTTGGGAATGCCAGGAAGCCTAATTGGCATGTCTTTAGACTCTGGGAGGAAACCGGAATACCCAAATGAAACCTACCAAGCATGGGGAGGCCACGCAAACTCCATCCACACAGACACCAGGCGGGAATCGAACCTGGACTCGGGAGTTGAAAGGCAACAGTGTTAACCACTAGCCACTGTGCCACTCTTAGTATATTTATTATTTTATTATGTTATATTTTTATTCTATTTATATCTCTTTTTTAAAATTATAATACATTGTATTTTATTTTTTATTCTATTTTCTAATTTTCTTCTTATCTTATTGTATTGGTATCCTTTGAATATGCAGCTACTGAAGAAACAATTTCCTTCGGGCGTAATAAAGACTTCTTATCTCTTATCTTATATTCATAAAATATACAAAAACTAATTATATATTTTATTATTATCATAGATAATTCTAAACTAATAATTCATAGATAATTGATAGATACATAAACCTAATCAGGATAATTAATAGTAGTAGAAACAGTATTTCAGTTATAGTTAAATACGACTAAAACATTCATGTCCAGTGATGGACAGACATGAATTTTGTTCAACTGTCCAAGGAAATACAACACGAGTCAAGCACACAGGACATCTTAGCCCAGAAACTGTCCTTCAAAAAATAGGGGGAAAAAACTTTGTTTTTATTTAGAAATTTGTTGATTGACAGGATAAAATTTTGTAGATCCAAAACAATTCTGGCAATCATTTCATTACATGAAACAACTTGGAGGAATAAAGAAATACACGAAGAGTAATGAAGAACAGGATTTGTGTTCAAGTAATTTGTCTGAAATAAATTGTGATAATAATTTATAGTCCATTTTACAGCATACAACAGAGGAGTTCACATCATTTCACCAAGATATTGTCATGCACACTCGCACCGCGACCGGCACGAGGACCCGGAAGTAAGACGGTCGCGCTTTCAGAAAGCATAAAAGGAAACAAGATGGCGCTTCACATCGCTCAGTCATTGAGTTCATTCATGCCTTCGCTATCGCTTCACCAAAGGTTCCGTGAGTACTCACCTATTCAGGTAAGCATGGGGAGGCCACGCAAACTCCATCCACACAGACACCAGGCGGGAATCGAACCTGGACTCGGGAGTTGAAAGGCAACAGTGTTAACCACTAGCCACTGTGCCACTCTTAGTATATTTATTATTTTATTATGTTATATTTTTATTCTATTTATATCTCTTTTTTAAAATTATAATACATTGTATTTTATTTTTTATTCTATTTTCTAATTTTCTTCTTATCTTATTGTATTGGTATCCTTTGAATATGCAGCTACTGAAGAAACAATTTCCTTCGGGCGTAATAAAGACTTCTTATCTCTTATCTTATATTCATAAAATATACAAAAACTAATTATATATTTTATTATTATCATAGATAATTCTAAACTAATAATTCATAGATAATTGATAGATACATAAACCTAATCAGGATAATTAATAGTAGTAGAAACAGTATTTCAGTTATAGTTAAATACGACTAAAACATTCATGTCCAGTGATGGACAGACATGAATTTTGTTCAACTGTCCAAGGAAATACAACACGAGTCAAGCACACAGGACATCTTAGCCCAGAAACTGTCCTTCAAAAAATAGGGGGAAAAAACTTTGTTTTTATTTAGAAATTTGTTGATTGACAGGATAAAATTTTGTAGATCCAAAACAATTCTGGCAATCATTTCATTACATGAAACAACTTGGAGGAATAAAGAAATACACGAAGAGTAATGAAGAACAGGATTTGTGTTCAAGTAATTTGTCTGAAATAAATTCCGGTTTGGGTTTACCGTCCACGCAACACGGGCTAACTGCAAGGCTGCTGTGTTCGTCCCTCGGTTGCTCGTGACAGATATGATGTACATTAACTACAAAAGTACAAATACTCCACAAAAAAACTGCTTTTATTGTATATCTGAGTTACTGATAAACCCAACTGAAGTTGATTCTGGTGAAAGCATGAAGGTGAAAATTTAATAGAGATTGATAGTGACAAGATCTGAAATTAACTAAATAAATGGTGGGTACCATTGTTAGCCTCTTTTTTAATCACTTCCTTAGCTTTTTTAGCTACTTGCTACTAAAGCTACCCTATGTATATAATGCAAGTAGTTTAAACATGGTTATACTGCAAGCATACCGAATGCACCAGAACATTTGAATGATAGGATTGTTATAAAAAAGTAATATTGTTATTGGCATGCAACACAAACCAAATGCATTATAGTGCACAACTCTTTGCTCAGTATGTTAGCTAGTTTGCTAGACCACTTCTAATCTTACCTGACGAATGCACCCATTTGAGAGGCTTGAAAAAGGAGCCAGAAGAGTCCACAGCCCAAAGACCCAACGAGTGGGATCGGTTGCCAGGTAACACTTTTGCTACACTAACCAATCTGAACTTTCACAATAACTTGACAGTAATTTCTGTAAACTTGGACTGCTGGAAAAGTAATAGTCACATACCAAAAAGATTCAAGTAAAGTAAAGATAATAATCTAAATCTAAATACTTAAGAACTGTAACAGAGAACTTCATTACTTGCCACCTCTGGATATGACAAAATATTTAAAAGAATAATAATAAAACAAAACCAAACATGACCAGAGTAAAAGTAAAAGTCAAATAAAAGTGTGTAAAGTGACATAACGAGTGAACCTCCAAATTACAGTGTACGGAATTTCAAGTATACCTACTGCGGCTTTTGCTTTTATAGTGTCTATGCAGAAAACATCCTAACCAACAGAAAGAAGAAATATTTCAGAATTCAGTCTGAGAGGAACTGAGAAGAATGACATCCTGTCGCATTCCTACAGGTATGCAGCACCTTCATGGACTCGGTCATTAGTGTTGCGTCATGTGTGAAGCCATTCTCCATATTTTCTAGTAGTGTGTGCAGAATCCTTCACAGAGCATCACAGCATGGATGACTGCCCTATGGGCACTACTGCTTGGCAAAAATAAATAGATAAATACATTTAAAAATACTCTACATTCGCCTATCTACAGTACATATTTCTATAAACGTCAACTGACATAACCCATCTGAGAAAGCAAAGTCCACCCTAGCCCTTTTTTCTATCCTCCAGTCCATTTTACTGTACAAACTTTCAAATTATTGTGTTCCTGGAATGGAACCAGAGATCAGAGTATGTTTCAATCACCTAAAAGTATGAGGGTATGTCAGATATTATCCACATTCCACTTATATCAGCGCATAGACATAGCCTTGTACCCTTGTCTCCTGGGAGAGGCTCCAGGTCCCCCATGACCCTGTTTACAGGATAAATCAGTACAGAGAACAAGTGAGTAAGTCTTACTGTCTCCCCAGTCACTGCTGTGCTGTGGTGCAAGCAAAAATGGATGTCCCACTTGTGATTTGCACGAAAAAAGTGGTTGTTTTTTTGTGGTCTGAGGGTATACCTGGTGCCAAATCAACTCACAAAAGAGCATAAATAGAAGCTTGGATATCTGCGAAAAATGTGGACTGATATTATAAGAAAGGTGAAAGTTTCTAAAAGAGAATCGTTACTGGTGACAAGACTGGGGATTCTACGAGCCCGAGAGTAAATGGCAGAATAGGGAATGGAAACATCCTCAATCCTACAGTTTTCTGAGATTCTCAAGTGCCAGTATTGGAACATTATCAGAAAAAAGGTTCAATTATCAATAGCACTCGTTTCAGTGAAATGCTTATTAAGGAACTGGAGCCTAAACTTTGGGTTAACTGTGGACGACTATGCAAGGTCGCTGTGATCTTGCATTATAATGCATGTCCACACAAGTAAATACTTCTGCCCATACTGTCGACATTCTGTAAAAAAAAATTTACCTGTTTATTCCCTGTAGAGGCTACAAAGATGAGGATTCAGTTCTAATGAAGAAGTGAAGACAGCCTAAAACATTTTTTAATGAGGGAATACGAAAGCTTGTTGACAGATGGACAAAGTGTAATGAAAACCATGGAGATTATGTTAAGAAAAAAATTATGCATATATCTTTCCTGAAAGTTAATTTAGCCAGAGTGTGGATAATTTTTGACCCTTGTTTAAAAAAAAAATCAAATGAAGGCCACTTTTCTAAGACAGTAGGGGGTAATGAATAATGGATAAATACATGTATAAATAAACCATTAATGGTGCTTTCTTCTGACTGTTCAGTAGTTTTTTTTTTTTTTTTTTTTTTTTTTAGAACTGAATGATTTTTAAACAGTAAATTTACTCTACAGTGGTTTTGGGGGGGAAAAACGAAATATCTCAGAATCTGTTTATCTTTACATCTTTATAGGGGCATTATTTTAAGGGGGCTTTCCCACATTCCCAAACAGAGTGCAGTCTCAAGGTCACAGAAAATGTAAGAATTATGGTGCAGCATGCCACAGTGCAGAATTATCCTATAGGCATAAACAAATGTACTATGTTCAAAATGTTGAAATGTTATCAACCAAAATATTGTAGCAGAGAAATTATTCAAAGTTGGACTATAGGGGTTTGGTCGATGATTTGTAGACTTTGTCTTTGTAGGTGGTTTGGGCCATTTCATAATGGATCATAGAGACAAGAATATGCAGAATTCCTTCTTTAAAAAGCTTTGATCTATTAATATTTGAGGATGTGTAAAAACCTCTTAAACAGGAATTGGAGTATATGCACTAGTGACTAGAATGGCTAAATCCAAGCATCTACACTAAACTACTAAATGCTCTAATACATATTACACTGCATATGGTGACATTTGTCAGCCGGTTAATAGTTTGTAGTTACAGGTACCTAAATCACAGGTATCCAGGTTGGTGTTAAGTGATAAAAATTCTAACAATTCTTGACAAATATTGACAGTTTATGGTAAATTTTATGGTGGAGTAGGTACTTCATAGGTAATAAAGTGCAGGTTTGTAGATAGATTTTGACAGTTCGACATGAGTTTGGCACAGTTTGTAGTGGAGTCATGGGTGATTGTAATTGCAATTACATTGTACCATTCTATAGGTAATGTATAGCTAATTAGTAGGTGATTTAGAACATTGTGATGTCACAGAATCAAGTGACCAAGGACACTAAAATTTAATTTTGGTACCATTTGGCATGCTCTGGCAAATTGGTTGGAAATGTGGGAAAGGTACGATTTATTAAAATCATTTTTAAAAATTGTTACTCAGTGCTTGAGTAGTCTTTTTACTGAATACTTTTTGACTCTTACTTGAGTAATACTTCTACTTGAGGCTTCTCTACCCACCTTTACTTCCTTATAATTAAAGTTATAATGGTAACTTAAGATGAGTAGCATCACAATAAATTACATCATACTGAGTGACATCATAGTGTGATGATTTTTTAAAACGTTTGCCGAAAATTACTTAAAAATGCCCTGATTGTATTTTATATTGAGTAACATCATAGTGTTAGTTTTTTTTCCCAGCATCAGGGTCGTTTTGGAGGTCTTAACATGCTCAAAAAACACAGGTTGCACCCGGATGGTGATGGCACAGGTGCTTGGGCCCGCTCATTGTCGCTTGCAACTATATTTTTTCATATTGCACATTAAGCATCTGGTTATACATTTGGGAACTGTGTGAGAGTGTGTGTTTTGGTAAAGGCAAACATCGCCTGGAGTGTGTGCATATGCATACAAGTTTTGTGTAAAAATCATAGCAGGCACTCTAGACGTTCGTCATACACAGACACATACAGTACATACCGTATTGATAAAAGAGTGATACAATAAAACAGAGCATAGAGGTCATCTCAGCTTGCTTAGTCAAACGATTTCCCCACACCATGGCACTGATAATTATAAGACCGAACAACCATAAAGGCTTTCATGTTTAATTTCAGCAGCCTACTAATCATAGAACACTTAAGCCTTATCATCCTATCGCTGATAGCACATTATATCAGGACTCTTACAAATTCAGATAATTGCACAGTAAATGCTCGGTGGTTTTCATATCATTTACAGTACACGCCTTTTCCACAGCAATGAGCTGTACCCCACTGGACTTAATCTGATTTAATATCAATTCCTTTTTAGTGTACAAAGCATCAGTGTTTAAAGTGTCGAGAATTCATTGGTATTTGCCAGGTTCTATAACATTTTCCTTATTCTCCCCATTAGAGTTTGATTCAGAACAGGCTCAGCTCCACTCTGGATGGATATGTAAACTTTATGTGGCCAAATCGAATGCATTGAAAGCACCACATGTGCCTTTTCCCTTTAAAAAAAAAAAAACATCATGGCCAAGTTCATGTCAGACATGATGAGGAAACATTGTCCTCAGAGGACACACCAGAGCTCAAAGGGTCTGAATATATTATATCCATTATATTGATGAGCAGTTCTCTTATTAAGGCCCAAAGAAAGAAAGAAATGCCAGCCTTCTCATTGTGGCCACATTATGCTTATAGATCGGGCTGAGAAAGAGCAAACAAAGGCTGGTGGATCATTTATGACAACTCAGATTTGACTGACATATTGGGTCCCATATTTACAGTAATTGTAGGAATATACTAATTAAAGGGAGACTCTGCCTGTAAATGCATAATATCTGCAAATGGCAGTAAATATATAATCACACACATACTGTATAACCCCAGACTCACTTTCGAAAGAGGATGCTGGGGTTGGCTGTAACAAGGTTTGTTTTGCTTCCTGTATCTTTCTCATATCCATTGGTCAGTGGAGGAAGATTACACCTGCGAAAGAAAAGGGAGAAGTTTGTCATTATAAAGTTTGTCATCTACAATTAGATTGTAGATTATCTGGAAGTTGAGACACTGAAGAAGCTACTTGGATGAGTAGTGAAACACCTAACAACTAAACGAACCTAAATGACTCCTGTGACTCCCATGAACTTACAGACATGACTACTTCACCTTGATGACTGAGAAACCTTACAGACATACTGAACCTTGGAGATTATTTAGTTTGCTAATGTTATGAAGTAAAATTAAGTACCTTATGTAATTAAGGTTTTAAGGGATGGTTTCAAGGTTTCAAAATCCCAATCAGGTTACAACAAAAAAGAATAAAATTAAAAGAAAAAACACAAAAGACAAAAATCTAGCTTTATTCCTTTTTTCCCCCTATGTTAACAGTGAGGCTCATTTGTAATGAGTTGTATATAGTTGCAATATGCTACCATACTGCATGCCACTTACTGTAGTAATCCTGGTAGCAGAACGAAAAATACAAACAAGCAAACAAAAAAAAATGAATATGAATGTAAATAATGTATGTGTCATTATTTAGACATTCTTAAATAATGAATAATTACGAAAAGAAAGCATTTTCTTAACATCATATTGTCTTTATAAGGAAATGGAGTGTCTATTTGAGCTTGCCAACTCAGAACAACAATTTTTTCAGTGTTTTTTAAACATTCCCAGAGATTTTAGTAGGGTTTTTAAAAAAAAAACCTTCTGGTATATACCCACCTCAGTGTGAATGGGGTGTAAGAGTGCCGTTCATTGAACACGTTCATTTTTTAGCTTAAGGTGACCTGAACAAATCTGTCTTTGGTCATTTAATTTCCAATACTGATAATCCAAACTTCCTGAAAATTTATAACAGATCCCTGACGTGTACGCTTGCAAATCATGTACTATATTCCAGAAATCGATTGTTAGAGTGAGCAGGCAAGAGAGGAAGAGAGCGAGAGCGAGCGCATACTGATTCATCTCTCCTTCTGCAAAGTGACTTTTCACTTTTCTTAGTAGGCGCGGCTATTCTCTGTGAAACTAACAGCGGTTTTGTTCGCTGCATTTCTCGATTGCCCACAGTGGGTTTAATGTTTTTAAAAGACAAGGTGAGGTCGACCTTCCTATTTACCCGGGTAAAGATTTAATAGAACACAGAAACAAGCCCATGATGTGAACGATGCTAATGATAGGGAGACTTAGGCAGATCACAGTCACAGGAAAGGCTGCTCAGGTATTTCAGACTTCTTTTCAGCAGAAAACCAAGTTATTTTTTCAAACAAGGTATTTTACATTGTTCATTCTAGTACACAACTTGCCTTCCAGGTGCGTAAGAACCGAGGCAGCTGTTCAGGATAATGGCTACATATTTCTCATGGGTGGAAGTGAGGGGGTGGTTGTGCTGGTACTGGTAAGTTTTTGCCTAGTGGGATGTATACTAATTATGTGAGCTGAACAAATATCCATCACATCACATTAGGGTTAACCAGAGGATCAGACGTGAGAATTAGATTTCTCAGATTTCTCAGATTTTTCAAGTATCCCCATGCATGTACGCTGGAGATGGATGGATAAAAGAAGGTTTCACTAAATAGAAAAAAACGCCTATTAACTGCTTAGAGCAGAAAACACAAACAGGACAAATGAACTTGAACTAGTTAATTTTGGAGAAAATAAAACTTAGTTCAAAGACCAAAACTGTGAACTACAAATGTTCATTTCGTTGTGTGTGTGAACTGAACTTTGAGCTACTTCTTGTGAATTGTAAACTTACACATCACTAACCACACACATTAAGTTTAAATCTGTTTATGACAGATTTAAGCAACAAACAGATACTGCTACTGTCTAACTGTACATTCCTACTTTCAATATTAACAGGTTCAATGATTCACATTTTATGGACTACAACACTAGCCTACGCTATTCCGCTCTATCCACTATTCTTCATACAGTGGAGAAAATATTTATTTAATCTCCTGTAGATTTAGTAAGTTTGCCCACTCATTTTTATCATAGGTTTATTTTAAAAGATAGTGACAGAATAAAAAATTGAAAAGCACATTATATAAATGTTATAAAATGAGTTGCACTTCAGTGAGTAAAATAAGTATTTACTCCCTACCAACCAACAATAATTCTAACCTCTAATAGACTGGTTTTGTGCTCATGTGGTGAACAGATTAATTGAACAAGGTGCTCCTTACAACTTATAATGTGTATAAAAGACACACCAGAATCCACACCACCATGCACAACACCAAAGAGCTGTCAAAGGTGTCAGGAACAAGATTTTAGACCTGCACAAGGCTGGAATGGGCTACAAGATCATCAGCTAGACGCTTGGTGAGAAGGAGACAACTGTTGAAGTAATTATTCATAAAAGGTAGAAAAGTGAGGGACCTGCCCAGAGCTACACGGGAGCTTGTGAATTATCTCAAGACAATTGGGACCACAGTCACCAAACACAGTAGGCTGCCATATATTGAAATGCTGCAGCGCTGCAAATCTTCCACCTCAGGAAAGCACATGTACAGGCCCATTTATTAAAAATTCCCAATGAAAAGAGAAGGATTGGGAGAAAGTGCCACCAAGGCAACAACAACAGTGGCTCAAGAAAAAGCACATTAAGGTCATAATGTGGCATAGCCAGTCTCCAGGCTTTAATCCTATGGACGATTTAAGAAGGGAGCTGACACTTCAAGTTGCCAAGTGACAGGCAAGAAAACTTAAGGATTTAGAAAAGATCTGTAAAGGAATCCCTTTGCTTGCGGATCAAACACTTAATTTACTCATTAAAACTCATTAAAGTGCAGCATCATTTATAACCTTTATATCTGTCTCTTTAAAATGAATATAAAAAAATTATAGACCCTTCATGGTAAATGTACAAAAACTACTGGGAATCAAATAATTATTTTCCCTAATGTACTGTAGTTGAGATGAGGTTTTTGGTATTAAAATGCACTTTTCTTTACAAACCTGATGACAAACGTGGCCGAGTCGATTTGTTTTCCACAGCTGCTGTTTACTAAGACACCTCCATTGCCAACTACAGCACAAGAATCCCAAGGTGATGCATTAAAGGGGTTTGTCTGCACAGATGTAAGCACAATATAGAGAGAAAAAGCATTTATTTAGCAGTAGTATTAACATATTGTGCCTCATTTATCAAAATGAATATGGGCCAGATTTATGTGTAAATGTACAAGTATGCTCAAAAACTTTGGTTTTCTTAAAAACCTTTTTTTTTAAAGCATAAAAAAGTCAATATACAGTATATTATAATGGCTGTATGACAACAACAACAACAAAACAACAACAACAACAACAACAATAATAATAATGTTAGAGACAACATTGGAAAGCTGGGATTTATTTATTTATTTAAAACTGGAATTAAAAATCCAAATGTTGCCCAATTTTTAGGTCACTATTTCAGCTTTAATATTCAAATGGCCTACACAAACATTTACACACAAAGTTACTCAAAGATCGGTAAACAAGACTCCTTTTGACAATTAATCATATATTGTGTTCTGTGGGCATATTTCTACTATACAGTACCTTGGGAAATACTTTAAACAGGCTTGGTGTCACCACTCGTTTTTTTTTTTTACTTGCATCATAGGAAATAATTGATCCATCAGGTGAGTTGTCCAGTGTAACCAGTGCATTGGAAATGGCATTGCAACTTTTGCCTAGCAATGACCTGGGAACAAAATAAAACCAAATATATTCATACAGTATATATGAATTAGTTTCCTATATGACATGTAATTTATATATATACAGTACAGACCAAAAGTTTGGACACACCTTCTCATTGAAAGAGTTTTCTTTATTGTGTTCTTTCTTGTGTTCTTTAGCCGAAACGCGTCTCTTCTGCTTGTTGCCTGTCCTTAGCAGTGGTTTCCTAGCAGATATTCTACCATGAAGGCCTGATTCACACAGTCTCCTCTTAACAGTTGTTCTAGAGACGTGTCTGCTGCTAGAACTCTGTGTGCCATTGACCTGCTCTCTGATCTGAGCTGCTGTCAACCTGCGATTTCTGAGGCTGGTGACTCGGATGAACTTATCCTCCGCAGCAGAGGCGACTCTTGGTCTTCCTTTCCTGGGCCGGTCCACATGTGAGCCAGTTTCTTTGTAGCGCTTGATGGTTTTTGTAACTGCACTTGGGGACACTTTCAAAGTTTTCCCAATTTTTCGGACTGACTGACCTTCATTTCTTAAAGTAATGATGCCACTCGTTTTTCTTTACTTAGCTGCTTTTTTCTTGCCATAATACAAATTCTAACTCTTTGAATGAGAAGGTGT
>JAAGKR010009508.1:8816-26426 GCA_011419295.1 Clarias macrocephalus | reverse complement strand
ATTTTTCTTTTTCAATCATTTTGCAACAAGGTAATAGAACAGTGCAGACTTAGATAGATGTTTTCTAGTCTAAAGTCTCATCTCCCATTTATGTTCTTGAGTGTTACACAATGTTTTCATCTTGAGATAATCTGACTTTATTTACAGAACATTCATAAAGAAGTCTCTTGATTGTAGACTGTAACAATGCCTACCTCCTCCAGAGTGTTCTTGACTCTTGGCTAGATGTTTTTTAAGGGGTACATCATCTCCAAGAAAGAATTGTGACAATCTTCTTTAAAGTCTTTTGGTGTTGCTGAGCTTGGCAATGTATCCCTTTTTATCGAACAGACCAATTTGTTGATTTTGGTCCTAAAGTTTCTGCTCTGATCTCCCTAACAGTTTTTAGGATAATAATGCCTTCCTTTGCATCAGGACTTCTGGGAACTGCATATTAAGAGTTTCTGTGAACAGCCCAATTGCAAATTCAACACTTATAACAACACTTCACAGCTAAATAATAGTTTTGTTTAACCAACTTTAAATAATTTTGAACATTGTAAACCTTGAATTAAAGCTGAAGGTCTACACGTCAATCACATTTTAATTGCTTCATCTCAAATCTATATCTAAATCCGTTTACTGAACTTATGGACCTGACTGTAAATATCAGTTCATTTAGCTTTTGTTCTGTTTTCAACACATTTTGCTTTGAATTTGAGTTTTCTATCACTTTTCTTGGTTTACTCTATTTTTTAATAACTTTTTTTTTTTTTTATACCTGCACCAAATGGTAGACACATCTGACTGGAAATAACCAATGTTTTTGCCACACTCTTTTTGCTTTAGGGTGTTGTATAATTCTTTTCACTGCTTAAATGGACTCTTCTGGGGAATCTTGTGGGGGCCAAGCCAAAATGTTTAATAAATAAATAAATAAAAACCTGTTTTGTTATATCTGTGATCTATGTATGTAAAAACAGTTACTAACCATAATTTTTGTAGGGGTTGGAGGGTTGTTTATTCAAATGGGCCCTCCACATACAAAAGACAGCAAGTTATGTACTCTCAATGGACATGATTTTTGTAATTTTTTATAATAATTGTTCTTCAACATTATTAAAAGAAATTACTGTCAGAAAATCATACAAGCATTATAAAATGCAGCTTTAAGGATAAATTCCATTTTAACTTGCAGAAGCACATTGTGTGCCCCAGTTTTTTAAAATTATATTGTAGAAGTGTGTCCTAAGATACATCTAATATTTTTTTGACTTGTAATGACTTGTGTACTCAACTTGCTTACAGATACATACAGTATAAAAATAAAGACACTAATATTGTGTTGCACACACAGGGCTTAGCTTATCAATATACAGCAGATACTTTATTCTAAAAATCTATGTATTATTTAAATTAAAGACCACAGACAAAATGAGGATATCGTCATACCTTCATTGGTGACATGGTCCACTGCATCATTGACCCGCCGTATCACTGTCACAATGGAAGCTAATTTGGGGTTCAAGCAAACAAAAAACATCACCAGGCAATAAAGGACTAGTTTGCTAATCTCTAGAAGTTTGGTCAAATAGCTTCTGATTTACTTATCTTGTTTTACCACATTCATATTAATATCAAAAAGGGGTTACCAACTCCTCCTCTATACAATTAAATAATCAAAAGTTATATAAGTGAATAGTGCACTTGGATCATCTTATACATTCAGTCCTATAATGTACCAACAATAATAATTACAAAGTATTTATCAAAGTATTTGACAATACTTCATTTAGTTCCATACAGAGCCCCTAATATAATATGAGGTGAAAAAACTCAGAGCCTCTTAGAAGTGAAGGTGGGCCGAGGCTCCACAATCTGAAAGAGTGAAAGAGTGTGTAAAAAGACTGTGGAATACTTTAAAAACAATGTTCCTCTACATCAAATTGCAAAAGCTTTGTAAATCTCACCATATATAGTGTACAACATAATTGAAAGATTTAGTAAAACTGGAGAAATCTCTGTGTGTAAGGAACAGAGCCGAAAACCTTTGTTAGATGATCGTGGTCTTCGGACCCTCAGACGAGCAGACACTGATCGCCATGATTGTGCCGTTATTTTGCAGATGCCAACTACAGTAAAAATCTATCATGTTTTGGAAGGCACTATGAATGCTAAAAGGTATATAAAGGTTTTAGAGCAACACATGCTCCCCTCCAGATAACATCTATTTTACGAAAGGCCTTACAGTATGTATTTCAGCAGGACAATGCAAAACCACATACTGCAGCTATTACAACAGCATGGCTTCGTAGTAGGAGAGTCCTGGTGATGAATTGGACTGCCTACAGTTTAGATCTTTTATTTATAGAGAATATTTGGCACATCATTAAGCAAAAAATACGTCAAAGACGACCATGAACTCTTCAACAGCTGAAAATTTCTATCAGGCAAGAATGGGACCACCAGAACCACCAGAACTCCATAAATTCATAACCTCATAATGCCCAGATGTCTTCAAACTGTTTTGAAAAGAAGAGGAAATCATAAACTATGGTAAACATTGATCCGTGGCATTGAGGAGGGGAGTCGGATGGCGCACAGGTTGACTATCTTGGTCTCCATGAATTGGCAAATGAAACAGGCTGAGAGTTTATGAAAAAAGTGTTTTAAGAGTTTTAAGTGTTTTTTAATGTCCCTCATAGAAAGCATGATTCTTTTTCCCACGCGGTACTTGGAGGTTTTGGTGAAATGGCAATCCTTGTCGAGGAAGTCAATTGTAATGTTTATGGTGGGAAGTCTGCCGCAAATCTGGACATGATGACAAGACAGCCTGGATTTGTGGCCCCATTCCAAGACCTTTGCATGTAGACAAAGGGAATAAAGACACAATTAGGGGAGACATTACTTGGTCCGTGTTTCTGGATCAACACCTGCTTAAAGTTTGTCTCCATATGTCTAGTTCCACGGCTGCAACTGTGAGATGACAAGAAAATGTTGTATGGCAAAGTGTCTTTGGGAGAAGAGAACTGACAAAGGAGATTCATAATGCCCAGTCAGGGTGTTGAAGGCGTTCTTCCACTTGTGGGCGACTAAAAATCTTGGACTCAAATGCAGGCAAGATGGTTGCACAAGCTACGTAAGATGTCAGCTCCTTGGAGAAGCTCAAAGGTAGTGGCCCAGTCAATTATTGACGAAATAGTAACTCTGCCCTGCGGGGGATGAGGACGGGCGGATAATTCCTGTGGTGAGAGCCTCTGTAATGTACTAGTTCATGGCTTCCCTTTCATGATGTGCCAGCAAGCTTTTTCCAAGCAGCAGAGGCGACATGTGGGTTGTCCTGGAGGAAGGTGATCTCCTGGAGGGAGGTAAACTCCTGGACAATTTTCTTGAACGGAGGCGTGAGTTGATCCAGCCTGCAAGATCTATACATTTGTGAAGGTCGGTGGCCGTCTCCTTTGAGAGATGAGCTTATTCTTGACTGCCTCTGACAACCCTCCAGGAAGACATCAGCTACAGTAAGACTCTGTTGTTCCAGCAACATGGGGTGGCTAGAGTCCAAAACTAGACTGCATAGTTGTGGGTTAAACGTGACCCTTGATGAAGCCTTAACAATGTTGTTCTGGCCTTCCTGCCGACATGAAATCGGTCGAAGACTTTTCATCTTGCTAGAGAATTCATCAAAGTTAGTAAAACAGGGATCATGAGCATCCCAGAGAGCCATGCTCCACTCCCGAGCTCTACCTATAAGCATAGTAATCACATAGGCCATCTGGGATCGTTCTGAGGAGAAGGGCTTGTAATTCAAAGATTAGTGAGCACTGGGAGAGAAAGGACCTACATGTGCCATGCTCTCCTCCATAAGTGGGCGGGGCTGGTAGGTGTGGCTCCTGTGGTGTTTCAGAGTTTTTGATTTGAGTTGAAGATTCCCAAAGTTGTTGCATTTGGTTCATAACGTCAGCGAGAGCCTGCCTACTGTAGTAGTGAGGAGCTCTTCCTGGTGCTTCCCGAGGAGGGCACCCTGAATCTCGTCATGCAGAGATGTGGTCAGGAAAGTGGAAGTGTGGGTTCAAAGCCGTGAGATTCTTTGAATCGCTGGGTAGAGCACAATAATCAGCACAATAATCTGGCAGCAAGACAGTGTGCTGTGCTTCTTTAAATGAATTTCTGCAGGCGTGAAGGTCCAGGGACATGGGGGAAAACATGACAGCCTGGGAAACCACGACAACGTGGGAAGGAGTATGACAGCGTGGGAAAGGAAATGTCAAAGATGAAACAGTTCTTGAATGGTACATTTGAGCTGGTAGCATGACACAAACACTTGACTATTTATGTAGATGCCATATTCTCATAGTCAATACATGTGGACAATTTATGCAGTGTATTTATTTTTTCCGGACACTATGATCGTTTGGTGGAGAAAAGCAGATTTTGACTTTATTCTATGGTTCTGTCATTTAAATATTTTTTTTCTATATGATGTAACAGGTTGCTATAGTAACTTGCCCTTATAGCAGAAATCAAACCTTTTCCCATTGTGAAATGTGTGCTAAAAATTCATGCCGCACAAGCACCTCAAAAGCAAAGAAAATATCTGAGCAATCATGCAATTAAGTGTTATATTGTATTGTATATTTTTTAGTCATTATTCAAATGCTAGACAAGCAGTTACACAAAAAACAACCTTTATCATTAGTGACTTAATCAAACTTTTTCATAAATGATTTAATCTTAATTAAAATGACTTAATCTTAATTGAAAAAACCTTTGATGACACAGAAACCTCTAAAATTGGCTGGCATTTGAAGAACAATGAACATCCGATTAATTATAAAGACCATTACGCAGAAAGCAGGTTTTGTAAGAACAGAGGTGTTGCTTGTCAACAGGCAACACAGGCAACTTCTTGGCTCATAGTAGGAGGAGGCTCCTGAGGGCTGACAAACTTATTTATTTCATATAAAGAAGATAATGGTTTTTTGGAGAGGGCCCCAAAAAACTAAAAAAAAAAAAAATATGAAAAGTATAACAAACCCTATCTAGTAATTTTACACAAAATTACTTCTCATCATTCCCATAATTTATGAAAAAAAATCTAAATGTTATATAACCAGTTTTTAGATTGACATTAACACTGAAACGTAATAATTATTCATTCATTCATTCATCTTCAACCGCTTATCCAAAATCGGGTCGCGGGGGTAGCAGTTCCAGCAGGGAACCCCAAACTTCCCTTTCCCCAGCCACATCAACTAACTCTGACTGGGGAATCCCAAGGCGTTCCCAGGCCAGTGTGGAGATATAATCTCTCCATCTAGTCCTTGGTCTGCCCCGTGGTCTTCTCCCATCTGGACGTGCCAAGAACACCTCCCTAGGAAGGCGTCCTGGTGACATCCTTACTAGATGCCCGAACCACCTCAACTGACTCCTTTCCACGCAAAGGAGTAGCGGCTCTACTCCAAGCTTCTCACGGATAACTGAGCTTCTCATCCTATCTCTAAGAGAAAAGCCAGCTACCCTTCTGAGAAACCCCATTTCGGCCGCTTGTATTTGCGATCTTGTCCTTTCAGTCATGACCCAACGCTCATGACCATAGGTGAGGGTTGGAACGAAGATCGACTGGTAAATTGAGAGTTTTGCCTTTTGGCTCAGCTCTCTTTTCGTCACAACGGTGCGGTAAAACAATTGCAATACCGCCCCCGCTACTCCAATTCTCCGGCCAATCTCAATATGTCATCACTCATAAACAAGACCGCGAGATACTTGAACTCCTTCACTTGGGGTAATGACTCGCTCCCTACCTGGAGTAGACAATCCATCGGTTTCCTGCTGAGAACCATGGCCACAGATTTCGAGGTACTGATCCTCATCCCCACCGTTTCACACTCAGCTGCAAACCGATCCAGCAAGCGCTGCAGGTCACAGACTGATGATGACATCAGGACCACATCATCTGCAAAAAGCAGCGATGCAATCCTTAGCTCACCAAACTGGATACCCTCTCCTCCACGGCTGCGCCTTGATATCTTGTCCATGAAAATCACAAACAGGATTGGTGACAGAGCACAGCCCTGGCGGAGGCCAACACCCACTGGAAACAAGTCTGACTTACTGCCGAGAATCCGAACACAACTTTCACTTTGGGATTGGATGGCCCTGAGAAGTGACCCCCTCACCCCATACTCCCGCAGTACCTCCCACAGGAAATTCCAAGGTACGCGATCATATGCCTTCTCCAACTCCACAAAACACATGTAGACTGGATGGGCATATTCCCATGCCCCCTCCAGAATTCCTGCAAGTCGGATTCAGGAGTTCCTCAAAGTGCTCTTTCCACCGCCCGATTACCTCCTCAGTCGAGGTCAGCAGCGTCCCATCCTTGCTGTACACAGCTTGGGTGGTTCTCCGTTTCCCCCTCCTGAGGTGCCGGATGGTCTTCCAGAAACACCTTGGTGCCGCCCGAAAGTCCTTCTCCATGGATTCTCAGAGCTCCTCCCACACCCGCTGCTTTGCCTCTGCTACCGCTGCAGCCGCTGTCCTTCGAGCCTGCCAGTACCTTGCAACTGTCTCTAGAGTCCCCTGGGATAACATATCCATGAAGGAGTCCTTTTTCAGTCGGACAGCTTCCCTAAGCCCAGGTGTCCACCACGCTGTTCGAGGGTTACCACCCCTTGAGGTACCCAGAACCTTAAGACCACAACTTACCACTGCAGCTTCAGCAATAGAAGCTTTGAACATTGACCACTCCGATTCAATATCCCCAGCTCCTACAGGGATGCTGGAAAAGCTCTGCTGGAGGTGGGAGTTGAAGGCCTCTTGGACAGGGGCCTCCCCTAGATGTTCCCAATTCACCCGCACTACACGTTTGGGCTTACCAGGTCTGTCCAGTGGCCTCCCCTGCCACCTGACCCAACTCACCACCAGATGGTGATCAGTTGACAGCTCTGCCCCTCTCTTTACCCGAGTGTCCAAGACATATGGCCTCAGGTCAGATGATACGATCACAAAATCAATCAATGACCTTTGGCCTAAGGTGCTCTGGTACCAAGTACCCTTATGAGCATCCCTATGCTCGAACATGGTATTTGTTATTGACAATCCATGACTAGCACAGAAATCCAATAACAAAACACCGCTCGGGTTTAGACCAGGGAGGCTGTTCCTCCCAACCAAGCCCCTCCAAGTATCTCCATCATTGCCCACATGTGCATTGAAGTCCCCCAGCAAGACTATAGAATCCCCTACTGGGGCCCGAAGCAATACTCCATTCAGAGTGTCCAAGAAGGAAGAGTACTCTGAACTGCTGTTTGGTGCATAAGCACAGACAACAGTGAGAGTCTTCCCCTTCATGGCCTTCAGGCGCAGAGCGGTGACCCTCTCGTCCACTGGAGTAAACTCCAATGTCATGGCACTCGGCCGGGGACTCGTGAGTATCCCTACACCCACCTGGCGCCTCACACCCTGGGCAACTCCGGAGAAGAACAAAGTCCAACCCCTATCCAGGAGTACGGATCCCAAGCCGAGGCTGTGTGTCGAGGTAAGCCCGACCAGATCTAACTGATAACGCTCCACCTCCCGCACCAGCTCCTTCCCCCACAGAGAAGTAACGTTCCACGTCCCTAGAGCCAGCTTCTGCCGCCCGGGTCTGGTCCGTCGAGGCCCTCGGCCTTCACTGCTACCCAAATAGCAGCGCACCCTACCCCACCGGTTTTTCTTGCAGGTAGTGGGTCCACGAGATGGGGGAGGACAGGTTTCCACGTTGCTCTTTCGGGCTGTGCCCGGCCGGGCTCCGTGGCAGACCCGGCCACCAGGCGCTCGCTGACGAGCCCTCTGTCCAGGCCTGGCTCCAGACATGGGCCCCGGGCTTCCTCCGGGCAGGGTCACTCTTCTCCCTCCTCTTTTATTCATGGGTTTTTTTAAACCATATTTAGTCTGGCCCCTCGACTGAGACCTATTTGCCTTGGGAGACCCTACCAAGAGCACATGGCTCCAGACAACACCGCTCCCAGGTTCATGAGGGCATGCAAACCTCTCCACCGCGATAAGGTAATGGTTCCCGGAGAGGACGTAATAATTAATAAATATTCATTACCTGGAAATATCAACTCTCTCACTCTCACTCATCATCTATACTGCTTAATACTGTATTCAGTGTCTCAGGGGGCCTGGAGCCTATCCCAGGAGACTTAGGGCACATGGCAGGGTACACCCTGGACAGGGTGCCAATCCATCGCAGGGCACAGACACACACACATACACTCACTCATTCACACACTACGGGCAATTTGGGAACACCAATTAGCCTAACCTACATGTCTTTGGACTGTGGGAAGAAACCGGAGTACCCAGAAATATCTACTGTGCTGTAAAAAAAACAAACAAAAAAAAAAACACTACATTAAACCATTCTTGTCATAATATGTAATTTGTTAAAAAAGACTGGGAATATTACATACATAGATATCTTATAGCACAGTTAGCTCATATCCATAGCACCAATGGTTGAGTTACTGTATTGCTGTTTTGACTACAAATGAAACCATGGCTAATGCATCAGTATTAAAATAAAAATTATTGGCCTCCGAGTGGCGCAGTGGTAAAGTGCTCGCCCTATCATCCGGAGATTGCAAGTTCATTCCCCGGATGATGCTGTTACCTCTCACAGCCGGAGGCCTAGAGAGAGCTGATTGGCCGAGCTCTCTCAGAGGGGAGGATGAGAGGTACTTAGTGCTCCCACATTAATCATGGCTCTACAATCAGGGGCATCTGTGAGCTCACGAAAGCGAAAGGAGCGGATAGCGCTGTCCTCCGAGTGTCTTACGCCGCCCCCAACAGTTCGTGAGGGAGCGGTTCAAAAAGATGCGATCGGCTGGCGTCATGTGGTTCGGAGGAAACATGTGATAGTCTTCGCCCTCCCGGCTGAGTGGTAGTAGTAGCCTTAGTGTGGGAGCCCCCTAGTGACGGGGAGGAATTGGACACGACTAAATTAGGGAGAAAATTCGGGGGAAATCCAAAAATAAATAAATAAATAAAAATTATTGTAATGTTGAGATATTAACTGCTGGCATTATAATTAAAGTTTAACACCTGTTTCACTTGTAAATAACACTTTAAAAAATGACATGTAGTTAAAGGACACAAGTAGATAGCTGTAACTAATTACTTTGTGCTTTAAAAAAAAAAAAAAATCAGTTTCCCAGACAAGATACACATTCAGATTCGGTGAGAAAATGCAGACGGGAAAAAGATCCTTCTAGCTGCACAGACTCTTATCCTCTTTAAATATTCTCTTTTGGTACGCACTCTCCATGTGCTATTATATCTGTAGACTAAAGTAGTTCAGCCCAGAACCACATCAACTTTAAAACAGAGCAGCTGAAAATGCTGCTTTAATATTTCTTGATGGGAATCTATAGGTTATTTAATAGCATGCTTTTGTGCTCTATTATCACAGATAAGACTAAAGTTGTGTTACATTGTGCTATCAATGCTACAGTGGGCCAAGTACTACAAATTATACTTTGTAACACAAATATTTTAGTGCAATCCTAAAAAATGAATGACTCACAGTGCTGATCAGTCTCTCAATCTGAGCTCCACTAAAGCTTTAGCATCCATTTAAAATAGTGTACCCTTCTACATATTCTTAGTAGTACTCTACTACAACACTTACTTTGCTCGCTATTATACTTATTTAATCAGGAACTATATGCTTTATCAGAAAATCAGAATCACTTAAAATCTGTATTTTGCATATTATACACAATAATGATAACTAGTTTTACAGTTTATAACTTCCTATGCCTCATTATCTTCCAAAACAGCATTACCACTGATCATTCAGTATTCATTCAGATACCAGAGCTAATCAAGTGAATAATTAATTTATTGCATTATGTGGAGGTGCAGCTCCTCTCACCTTTCAAACTGTGCAAAACACCTGTGTGACTCACCATCTGCTACAGTGAATGGTGCAGTGGATGTTTTATTTTTTTGCCTATAAACTTTGGGTGACTTATTAGAAATCTAAATTTAGATCCCAAGTTGCTTTGTGATGTTGTTTATTTGTCAAATTCTTGAATTTTCCAAAAGGTTGAATTCATTTGTATGTGCTCGCAGTATCCTTTGAAGCACCAGTCCTGAAACCCACAGCCTTTTAGCATTGTAGAAAATGTATAAAGTAAAACACTTGCTTGGTTTCTACATTTAACTGAATCATAGTTCTTGCTATCATTCATATTGTTATATTATCACATTGTTATAGGCACAGAAATGTCTTAAGCACAGTTACAAGCACAGAAATGTACAGTATACCTAACTACAATCTCTACAGGAAGTTGTCTGGTAGAATTTATGGTAGTGGTGAAGGTGGTTTGGGATGAGATTACAGTAGAAGATGCGTTTGATATGCTGAATGTAGCCTCACCGTTGTCATCGCAGAAGTCAGATCTAACAGAGTGAGCTTCACTTGTATTGCTATCTGAAAAAGAAGAGGCCTCGTCCACTGCACTCTTAGACTCTACAGAGAAGTAGAATTGAGGTTTTGAACATGCACACACACATGAGCACACACACACACACACACACACACACACACACACACACACACACACACACTAACACAAAAATTACTTCCACTGTGATCATAAAGACTTTTTATGTTTATATCTTACACACACACGCATGCACGCACACACAAATGCATGCACACACACACGCACACACAAACACACACACACACACACACACACACACACACACACACACACACACACACACACACACACACACACGCACACACATGCATACACACAGATACTAGACCTAGTTATTTGGTGCAATTTGTTTCTGCATATTTTATTTCTTAGTTTAAAGATATTAAACATGTTAAATCTGGATCAACACTAAATCATATACAGTACAGTATACTCAGAATGTGTCATCTGTCTTAGTGGTCGTGGCTATGCAGGAAAATCGTAAATAAAAGCCTACATTTAAATGTATTAATTACTCTGCCATTCTGCGTTCAACCATTCTGCTTTTTAATGGCACCCCAATACATAATTTGAGGCTTATAACAGTTTACATGATCCTCATCAATACTAAATAAAGCAATTCATCACATGATACATGCTAAAAGATTTACCTTTTAAATCTTTTAAAAGATTTAAAAGATTTTTCTTTAAAAAAAAGCTTTTAAATCACCATCCAATTAATTTAAATATTTCCTTTAAATGTGAAAAGTTAAATAAGTGTGTGTGTGTGTGTGTGTGTGTGTGTGTGTGTGTGTGTGTGTGTGTGTGTGTGTGTGTGTGGTTTACATGTTCATGTAATCATCTCGTTACCCCATTTTGTGTCCATTTCTTGACCATCTGCTCGATCATTTCTATCTTGCCATCTTCGGGCCTGAGCCTCACATTCTTCATTTTCATCATCATCATCATCATCATCATCATCATCATCATCATCATCATCATCATCATCCTCCCAAGGAGGGTTACGGAGGGGGAAGTTAGGCAGAAATGAGGGCAGATTTGGAGCAACGCTACACACAGCCACCCCTCTTCTAGATATACCCAGGTTGTGTGATCTTATCTGGAATGTGTCCATTGGGGGTGGGCATGAGATGGTGGCAAGACCTGCTGTTTTCTCACACTGAAACCTTGGTGCTGTGTAAGCAGTAGGGCGTACCATGACCTGTGGAGGCCCGCCAGGTCCTTCAGCACCTGCACACATTTCACGGAGGGGATAGCCATTCTCTGTGGAGAGACCTGTTGAGTCAGCGCTGACCCCGTCCTTGCGTAGCAGCTTCTTATGGAAAACAGCCAGCAGCACCAGAAGCACCAACACCACAAAAAGCAAAACGCCAATACCAATAACTTCTGCTGGGCCAATGTAGGACAGCATCTCACCCTGTGTTCCTGTTACACCTGCTGACGGCTGCCCACAGAACTGGCCCTCGAATCCAGCCGTGCAGTTGCAGTAGAATGACCCGAATGTGTTCATGCATGTGCCGCCATTTTCACACTCCTCCCGTTCACACTCGTTCACATCCTCACTGCATCTGTGCATTAGAGATCAGTCAGATTTTTTTAAATTATTTTTTTAGACAGCCCAACATAAAGAATAATACACTACCTGGTCAGAAAAAAATGCCACCACCTGACCACAACTTAACAAATAGTTAAGTTCTACTGGCCACTGAAAAATTACTGCAGTGATTTATATGGATTAGCTGGCAAACAAGTTATTTAACCGTAAGTAATGCAATGAGTAGATTCTCATTTCTTAAACAACCATGTCAGAAAGCATATGGTCATGCAAAGGTGTTACTGCATTTTTGAAGGGTCAAATTATTAGACTGCATCAAGAAAATAAAAGAAAATACGAGATTCATGAAGGTAGTAAAAGTTAGAGTGTTTCCACATGCACAATGCGAAGAGAACGTAAAGGATTGGGACTGAACAGCAGTTGTTGTGTCTAATTGGAAAAAGGCTTCAATTTGCTAGGGAGCATAAAGAATAAACTGTAGACTATTGGAAAATAGCCATGGGGTCTGATAAGTACAAATATAACCTGTTTCACTGTGATGGGCATATCAGAGTAGGAATAAGGTGGATGAAGTGAGACATCCATCATGATTAATGTCTGTGGGTACAGTGTTATGATCCAGGCTACTTATGATCATCAGGTATAGGTACAACAATGTACTGTGCTCCAAAATATGAGGCAAGCTGGCTACCTGAATACTAAATGACCAGGTTTTAACATCAGTGGATTTTTGGTGGAATGGGCATATTCCAAGAGGACAGGGTCAAGGTTAGCTCAGTGGTTAAGGCATTGGATTACAGTTTGGAAGGTCCCAGGTTCAAACCCCATGACCACCAAGTTGCCCATGTTGGGCCCTTGAGCAAGGCCCTTAACTCTCATATATTTTTATAAAAATATAAGTCGCTCTGGATACATGAGTCTGCACAATGCCAGATTTATCAGGATTACATTGTGAAGGAGTGGTTCAGAGATCATAAGACATGTTTTCACACATACATTGGTAATCATGGACTCCAGACCTTACTTCCATTAAGAATCTTTGGGATGTGCTGGAGAAGACTTTAGAGAAAGAAATAATGCGACTCGGGATGGAAATAACTGTTCTGACATTGTATAAGCTTATCAAAACAACAACAACACAGAAAATATGTGTGTGACTTTCTTTCGGGTGGGGCAGTATATGTTTTTTAAATTATTTATGTTTAAGAGACTTTTTAATCATTGAATATAAGTAATTCATAAGCAGACCATAGTTTAAAAGCCATTGAGAAGTTGTGAAGGCTGTTATATTTTAATGAATGTTCAGGAAACAACCAAACATTTTTAATCATGCAGTGTTATGCAACCACTTTTGATTGAAAAGTTTCGTAATGTCTTTTTCCTAATTTGTTTTTGTATAAATATTGTTATAAATATGTAATCCATAATTTACAATATCTAAAAAATTATACAATAGTATATTTTGTTTAGTGAGTCTAAAGCCACCTCGTCAGTTCTCCACAGCAATGCTGCCCTCTAATGGAAAAGCTTTTCCTACAAAGCCCACACTCTGTTCAATCATACAACCAGATAACCTTAATTACTCTATCTATGATTTAATGCAGTGCTTAATTAGGAATGCATGTTACATGACTAATCACAAAATTAATGCAATGAGGAATTATTATTTTATGTGTGTGTGAGAGTGTGTGTGTGTGTGTGCGCACACTGTTTGTGTAAATGTACTGTTGGATTAGATGAAAATGAGGCTTACATGAGTCCAGTGAAGCCTTTTGGGCAGCCACAAAGAAAAGTGTTACCCACAGCTTTACATTCTCCTCTGTTCCGGCATGGTGTGGGGACACAGGCTGAGACCTTCGACTCACACAGAGTACCAGTGTACTGTGGTGGGCAGTTGCAGGAAAAAGCTGTGGGCCCATTGCCAGAGTAAACAGTAAGAATGGTAATAAATCATTAATCAGTCAGTTATTATAACTTGATTAATAGCCATCGCATTTAATCAATGAATACAACACACATCAACTTAATCAGAAATTGCCTTTAAATAGATTTTGATGTCATCGGGTAACTGCTCAGCAATCAGCAAATTGGTTTTTACAGATTTTTGATTATAATTTATTACAGAACTCAATAAAAAGCCCCATTTTTGTCCAAAATGCTGAACAGACCTTGAGCCTGAAAGAGCTTGTTTTGTTACTTACCAAAGCTAATAGGTCATGTGTACAATACTTGCTTTTATTCATATACCCCATGCATACAAAAAAAAAATCTTAAAAACCAAAAAGTTTTAAAAAGCGTTTTAATGACACACTTTTCCACACATCTTACCTCCAGATGCCAGGCTGTTGCAGGTGGCACCATTCTGGCATGACGCCCCCAGACAGGGGTTAGGGTAGAGCATGCAGCCCATCTTCACCTCACTGATTGCAGTTAACTCACCATGGCGGTTTCTCTTATTCTGTAGTGGCAGCTCATTTCCATTTAGTGTTATAGCACTCAGGCAGCCCTGGAAACCATCATATGGCATGGAGCGCCTGGGCTCACCTCTCACCAGAGCCCCAAAAAACAGTGAAACATTAGTAGTAAGAGGCCAGAGATGAACAGGGACCTGGGCATCATGCCAGCGTTCCACATGGCTGTCATCCAGTGAGAGCAGTGTATAGTTGTAATTCAGACTTAGGCTCACAGCATGCCATACACCATCATTTATGGGGCGTCCAGAGATGCCCAGTACATCGAGACTGTTGGCACAGTCCAGCTGGAACCAAAGGCGCCCTTCCTCAATCTAAATGCACAATATAGCAGTCTGTAAGTGACATGTTAAGATGGTAATATGATGTGTTGGTTAATATTTATGTGTACCTAAACATGCATGTGTGTGTGCAGTCATGTGCAAAAATGAGTACCCAATCTTTTAATGATATGTGTTTCTGTGTAAAAGGATAATAAAAAACATCTGATCGCAGCAGCCTTAGTATGCGGCAAATACAACCTCAGATGACTAACAACATACTTTTTTTACTGTGACATTTATTTAACAAAAATGAAGCCAAAAAGGCAAAAAAATATATATAATAATAATATGTGGGCACCCCCCCATGATTCAATAACTTGCAGATACACCGTTAGCAGCAATAACTTGAAGGAACCATTTTCTATATGAAGGTCAGTCTCTTACATTGTTGTGGAGAAATTTTGGCATTGCAAACATTGCATCAGTTCATTGAGGTTCTTGGGCATTCACTTCTGCACATTTCTCTCAAGGTCCCCCAGCATTTCAGTTGGGTTGAAATCTGGACTTTGACTTGGTCATTACAAAACATTATTTTTTACAAAAACATTATTTTTCAGCCATTCTCATCGTAGATTTGTGCTTCGGATCAACGTCCTCTTGCATTATCCAATTTCAACCAAGCTTTAGGTTTCGGACAGGTGGCCTCTAGAATAATGTGGTATACAGAGGAGTTCATGGTCAACTCAGTGGCTGCAAAACCAAATTATCACCCTTCCACCACCGTGCTTGAGATTGGGTACAGTGTATTTTGACTGAACTGCTGCTTGGATTTCGCCAAACATGGTGCTGAGCCAAACAACTCCATTACGGGTCTCATCTGTCCATACTGTAGGATGTTGTTCCAGAAGTCTTGTGGTTTGTTCAGATGCAGTTTTCCATGTTCTCCCGCGACAGAAGAAGCTTTCTCCTGACAATCTTTCCCAGCAAACCGTACTTCTTCAAACAGTAATTGTGCTGTCATGGACTTTAACATTTAACATGCTCAGTGAGGTCGGTAGGGTGTAAAATGTAGCTGTTTGATTTTAATCTTTTTCTGAGCATTGCATGCTGTGGCCTTGGGGTGAATGTGCTAGGATGTACTTTTCTTTGAAGACTGATGTGCAAAAATCTATCTCCTTACTGTAAATCCTTTTTGGCTTAATTTTCATTACATAAATAATGGCACGGTGAAAAAAAAAGTCATATGTTTGTCTAATGTAATATTTGGCTAATATAAGACCAGCTACAATCAGATGATTTTTATTAGGTTTTTATAAAAAACTAAAGGAAGGGTACTAAACCTTTGCACATGACTGTATGTGAAAAGCACATTAACAAATATTTTGTGAACACATGTCCCCATGATCATACAATTAGCTAACACCACTTTCTACTATGATTATCAGTTGTGATTTAAACTCTGCCACCACAAGTTATCTTTCCATTCCGTGAAAAAAAAAATCTTTTAAGTCCCACCAGGGCATTTCAGTTGGGTTGAGACCTGGACTTTGACTCGGTCATTAAAAACCTTGATTATTTTATTTTTCTGCCATTCTGATGTAGATTTACTGGTACATGCTTGACATTGATAAAATTACTATGACTGTGTTGTGTGCTGCTCCACTGTTTTATGACACAGTAGTAGCTTTACGACTCAATTGAGGTCTCTTTTATTAACAGATTTATGACACACTTAAGGTCTCTTTTATGCTCTGACAGATAATTTAAAAAGTGTAGCAGTTTGAGCAGGTGTGGCGTGAATGACACCAATTTGTTTTTTGAGTTATAAATGCTGTTTTTTGTTGTTGTTGTTTCTATGCGTGTGTGTGTAATTCTATGTACTGTACAGTATGTGCATGCACAAAGACCGTGTGTTTACCTTTAGCATGTGACAAAGCTCAGCATGCCTGTACATTATGACTCCTCTGTTTTGCAGGGTTCTGATCTTCATGCTGACCTTTACAACCCGATCTCTATTGTTGGCAGTCACTTTGTACTTAATATAGCTGTTCCCTGAAAAACTCAGAGATGTCTCACCTGCAGAACACATAAAAATCAACATGCCATGGAAAAAATTGAAATGCTTACACACACGCGCACACACACACACACACACACACACACACACACACACACACACACACACACACACACACACACACACCGTCTGTCACACATTCTGCAAAATGCCAAATAACATATGTACATAAATCTGTGCCCTTTGAAATTCTTCTTGTGTAAACACCATTGAATCTAGCCGGGGTGATTTTGTTTTTTCTTTTTTAGCTTAAACCATTATACCGTTTTAATGTGACAAAATTGAACATTTTATACATTTTACCTACTGCACACTATTGGTCATAGTGCAAACCTACCCTGTGCAACCTGTGCATAAAAATGACTTGATATAATGTGTCACAAATAAATACACAGTGGGTTCAAACCTGCACACTGGTGAAGAGTTTCAGGCAGGCACTGGCATGCAGAGGGAGCTGTTGCAGCACTATGTACACACTGCATGTCAGGAGGACAGACCTGGCCGCACATCTCATCAGATGTTGAACATATTCCACCTGTTCAAGAGAGCGCAGCATGTTTAGGTCAGGAGCTATGCAAAAAAAAAAAAGGCTGAGCAAACATCTGGAAGTATAACACTTATATTAGTGTGAAGAATTTTGAAATACAGTCAGCAAGCACTTTAATAGGAACGCTATATTAATACTGGGTCAGTTGCTGTCTGTCACTAACAATCATGCCATAGTCAGAATCGCTATGTCTGCCAAGTACTGTATCAGCATTATTTTATT
>JAAGKR010009507.1:14152-18730 GCA_011419295.1 Clarias macrocephalus | reverse complement strand
GAACCACCCAAGCTGTGTACAGCAAGGATGGGACGCTGCTGACCTCGACTGAGGAGGTAATCGGGCGGTGGAAAGAGCACTTTGAGGAACTCCTGAATTCGACTAAGCCACCCTCTGTTGCAGAGACAGAGCTGGAGGATGATGGGGGGGGGGGGGCGTTGATTTCCCTGGGTGAGGTCACTGAGGTAGTCAAACAACTCCACGGTGGCAAAGTCCCAGGAATTGACGAGATCCGTCCGGAAATGCTGAAGACTCTGGGTGTTGAGAGGCTGTCTTGGTTGACATTGCGTGGAAGTCGGGGACAGTGCCTAAGGAGTGGCAGACAGGGGTGGTGGTTCCCCTTTTTAAAAAGGGAGACCAGAGGGTGTGTGCCAACTACAGGGGCATTACACTACTCAGCCTCCCTGGGAAAGTCTACTCAAAGGTGCTGGAAAGGAGCGTTCGGCTGATTGTCGAACCACAGATTGAAGAGGAACAATGTGGTTTTCGTCCTGGTCGTGGAACAGTAGACCAGCTTTTTACTCTTGCAGGAATCCTGGAGGGGGCATGCGAATATGCCCATCCAGTCTACATGTGTTTTGTGGATTTGGAGAAGGCATATGATCGTGTACCTCAGAATTTCCTGTGGGAGGTACTGCGGGAGTATGGGGTGAGGGGGTCACTTCTCAGGGCCATCCAATCCCTTTAAACCCAAAGTGAAAGCTGTGTTCAGATTCTCGGCAGTAAGTCAGACTTGTTTCCAGTTTGTCCTTGTTTGACAGTTTGTGATTTTCATGGACAGAATATCAAGGCGCAGCCGTGGAGGAGAGGGTATCCAGTTTGGTGAGCTAAGGATTGCATCGCTGCTTTTTGCAGATGATGTGGTCCTGATGTCATCATCGGTCTGTGACCTGCAGCGCTTGCTGGATCGGTTTGCAGCTGAGTGTGAAACGGTGGGGATGAGGATCAGTACCTCGAAATCTGTGGCCATGGTTCTCAGCAGGAAACCGATGGATTGTCTACTCCAGGTAGGAAGCGAGTCATTACCCCTAGTGAAGGAGTTCAAGTATCTCGGGGTCTTGTTTACGAGTGATGGCATATTGGAACGTGAGATTGGCCGGAGAATCGGAGCAGCGGGGGCAGTATTGCAATTGTTTACCGCACCGTTGTGACGAAAAGAAAGCTGAGCCAAAAGGCAAAACTCTCGTGAATACAAGCGGCCGAAATGGGGTTTCTCAGAAGGGTAGCTGGCTTTTCTCTTAGAGATAGGATGAGAAGCTCAGTTATCCGTGAGAAGCTCGGAGTAGAGCCGCTTACTCCTTTGCATGGAAAGGAGTCAGTTGAGGTGGTTCGGGCATCTAGTAAGGATGTCACCAGGATGCCTTCCTAGGGAGGTGTTCTTGGCACGTCCAGCTGGGAGGAGACCACGGGGCAGACCAAGGACTGGATGGAGAGATTATATCTCCACACTGGCCTGGGAACGCCTCGGGATTCCCCAGTCAGAGTTAACTGATGTGGCTGGGGAAAGGGAAGTTTGGGGTTCCCTGCTGGAACTGCTACCCCCGCGACCCGATTTTGGATAAGCGGTTGAAGATGAGATGAGAATAAACATAAAATAATGCAGTCAGTTCAGACGTACAGTAGCACAGTGCTTATTCAATAAATGCATAGCTAAACAGATGAGTTTTAAGTCTAGATTTAAATGTGACTAGTTTCTTTGCACATCTGATCTCATTTGGAAGCTGGTTCCAACTGCAGCATAATAGCTAAAAGCGGACTCCCCTTGTTTTGTGCGAACCCTTGGTATTTCTAACTGGCTCGATCCTAATGATCTGAGTGATCTGTTAGGTTTATATTCAGTGAGCATATCTGCAATGTATTTAGGTCCTCGACCATTGAGTGATTTATAAATGAGTAAACGTACTTTAAAATATATCCTGAATGTTACAGGCAGCCAGTGTAAGGACCTGAGGACTGGTGTGATGTGATCAGATTTTCTGGTTCTAGTCAGAATTCTGGCAGCAGCGTTCTGGATGAGTTGCAGCTGTCTAATGGTCTTCTTGGGAAGGCCGGTGAGGAGACCATTACAATAATAAAGGCATGGACATGCATTTCTCATTCAATGATTTGAATATTATTTGAATTATTATTATTTATATATCACAAGCTGTTGCTTGAAAGATTTTCAGACACATGTCTAATATGAAATTAAATGAAAAACATTGGGTCTAAAAGCGTTGTTGTTGTTTCAAACTACTCAGCTATCTGTTACTATGCATGGGATATTCTCACTAATGAGAATGTTTGAATTCTTAGAACTGGTCTTAGGCACGAGGGTGCACCCCGAGCACTGAAGATATCACAGCCATGCTGATTCAGTACAACAGCATGACCTTGAATGCAATACTGTTTAAATCTATGATGGAAATAATGTATGTTGGTCAACCCTAATATTTAATTGCTAAGCTAGCTCCACAACAGTTCCACAAACACCATTTATCATAAAGATTATTATGTGATTGTTTATTTAATCAGTTAATTTGCTTCATCAATACATATAATATCCTTCCGTGACTGGTAGAACTAACTAACCACAACTGGCAGAGCTGGTGACCGAGAGTTAGCAAGCAACAGTAATGGGTAAAGTCATTTTAAATTCCTCCTGGTACTATGTAGCTATAAGGTGAGAAGAATAAACCATGTAGATTAGAGAGGGGTTTGAGTAATTAGAATTTGTTAGAGAGGGTTTAGAGAGGGATTGGGGATTGTGTTATAGCCTAGTTAACTTTTTAGCTTGTGTTAGCTGTAGAGACAGTGTGTTTTAGATGACATAACCTCATCAGATGTGTTAGCTTGCTGAAATTCTTGTGTGCCTGTTTTAGAATGAGGGTTTTGATAGGCAGCTGCTCTCCCTTTTTTCCAGTATTGTGGACCATACAGTTCTAGTTTCACCCATGCAGGTGACTGACAGTTTGTGTAATTAACAAATGTTAGACCATCTGTGTCGTTGAGTTATAGTTGTATATAGTATAAATGTCCCAGTGCTGTTTGCTATATATCACAGAAACTATCTATAATATATACAGGATATTTATTATATTCTGCTGCCTCAAAAAACAAATAAAAATGTATTAAATAAATTAATCATATGCAAGGTTCTCTGGGTGTTTGTTAAAACACTTCGAAGGTACTATTATTTTTTAAATGGACTACAGTAAATAATCGACTTTGTTTGTGTTCACTACACACCTGAGTCATTAATATCACTACAGATGATATTTTATCAAAAATGTCAGGCTAAAACACTAAAGATCTAATTAAGCTCAAATGCACGGTTTATCAACACTGGGTTCATTACATTTAACCCACAAGTGTCACAAGCCAGCCCTATCAGGCTGGCATATCAAGGTCATAACTTCATTTTTGCTCTCCAACTCACCTGACACCCATCAGATAATTAAAACCTCATTTTAAAAGGACACAGAGAATTTTAGTTTTCACCAGATTATCTCCCTGGTGTGCCAGTCAACTGACTCAAGAACTTCCTAGTGATCTCAATGGTCTCACGGATTTAGTGGACCATAGGTAAGTGGACTCTTGAGTTCAGCAAAGATGGCAAGTTCATGTCCGAGTCAAACCAAGAGGCAAACCTCCTTTGCTGCTACAATCTATTCTCCATAGATCCAATGCATATAGACCGAGCCTGGATTTCTTCCAAGGAGTGCCAATGCAGACTGCTATTGAGGGCATATCTCTACTGCAGCCAAGCTGGACACTTTCATCACCAATAACTGTCAAAAGCAAAGTACAGGTGATAAACCTAGTGGTGGGCCTAGGCCCCACCCAGATACAATCACACTTCTACAAGCCATTATTGTCTTGGAGAATAGGCATTGTCAATTAAGAGTCAATTAAGAATTATAGAGTCAGACCAAAATCTGATCTCACCTGCAAAGGTAGGGGCGCTACCTTTCTTAACACCCCTATGCAACCTCTCAGCAAGCCATTATTCAACTTTTCTCTGTCCTACTGGTGTTACGGCACGCCAGATGATGCCCTTGTCTTAAGCAAAGTCATAATCACTCATTGCTCCGCCAAATACTACCACAATCATTGCTCCAAGCTCACCTGTTCTCAATCTCGGATCACTCACATACTCTCAGACAACAGGTTTTCACCAGATTATTGTGTGCTATCCATGCCCATTATTCCAGCGTTCACTTCTGTTTTGACCTCCTGGATCTCAACCATGATCTGTTCTACTGACATCTGAACCCCTAATTCACTGCTTCTGACCTTTGGATCTATCTATTGACCTTTGATCATGGACTTTTACAACTCTGTGGTTTTGAACTTTATTTGTTCCACAACCATGAGCAGTCTCCATGAATCAAACACTCAATCCATCTGCTTTTCATTCTCACCACAGAGCTTATTGCCTGTAAACACAGCACTCACTCACAACACTCACCATCTCTGCATTTCTGAGCTCATTCACTACAAACAGTGAGAGCCCGCTCTGCACTTGAATCCTTCACCCCCACTCAGTCCGTTTGTTGAGACTGGGACCAAGAATATGAAACCAGACACATTCTCTCA
>JAAGKR010009507.1:4152-9152 GCA_011419295.1 Clarias macrocephalus | reverse complement strand
AAAGCAGCCGAAGAGTGGACAAATGTAGAAGTTCAGGAATGCATTGACAGCTATCAGCGGGAACTCAGGGCACAGACTCAGAATGTTCTCCCAGCCCCACAGAGACATGCGATCAGACACAACCAGATTGCATTGTCCCATGGTATGGAGATGCCACAGTTAGAACCGACCTGTTCTGTTTCCCAGCCCACTACAGCTTCAGAGTTTGCAGACAAAACCTTTCCTTCAGACACAGTTCAAAGCCACACTCATCTTCTTTCACTCACAGCAGCTCCGTTTCTTCCGACTTTGACAGATGCTTCTGTACCGCAGTTTCCCCAGACACCGGTATTGTCCCACTCTTCTATGCCAGCTCTCACACAACAGTTCACCCAGTCCTCAGTGTCTCATGGGACTACACAGACTAGTACAGAGTCAGTTCATAGCCAACCTGCCCTGATCACCATATCAACTTCAGATGTGAATGGTTTGCAGTCCTCAATCAGCTTATTGGATTGTATGATGTCCCACCAGAATGTGCATGCAGCAGCCCCAGTGCAGGTGACATCACAGCAGGTCGACTCAGGGCCTTTCCAAAGAAAAAACTGGCACGTTTGTGGTGATGCTAGCCACTCTACACTTACACATTGCAGAAAAGAGAACCTATACCTCTGGTGTTTTACACCAGGTCATTGGAAGAAAGACTGTAGTAGACATAGATGCAGACAGATGGGCCACACTAACGACCAGAGTCATGTTTCGGAAAACTAGGACACCCACACTTGGAGAGGGGTGGTGTGGGGGGAGAACAAAATACCCTCAAGGTAGATGAGTCAGATCTCGAGCTTCTTTGTGCTAACTCCTGTTCAGTTGTGTCAGAAGGACATCAGGTCATAGGCCAAGAGTCAGGAAAGGTTCCAGATTTCAGCGAATTGTTCTTTACTCAGGTGACCATAAACAACAAGGTTGAACTCTAGGGCATGTTGGATTCTGGATCCATGGCTTGTACTATGAGTGAAGTGGCTGAACGCACACTTAAAGAAGCTGGAACACTTGTGGGAGAACCTCAATCTGCAGAGAGGATTATGTTAGTCGGATGTGGGGGGAAACAGACGCATTCGAAATGCATATACGACCTGACACTGACCGTCTATGGGGTGAAATGCATTGTCCCTGTTCTAGTTGTGTCCGGTCAACATGATGAGCTCATCATCGGTTCGAATGTCCTCAAATGTCTAATGTGTGTTATGAAAAGCAATGATGATTACTGGAAGTTTGTTTCTACAGGATATAAACATTCATTTTCTGACTATGAGCATTTCTTAAACAATATGTCATGTGCCACCAGATGGAGAGGCAATGAGGTCCCTGACAAGGTTGGCACAGTGAAACTACCTCAAGCTGTCACACTTCTCCCGCAGCACGAACATCTAGTATGGGGCAGACTGCCCAACAGTGTACCAGTGTCACCAGGTAGCACGATCATTGTGGAGCCTAGCACTTCTAAGTCCAGACTGAGACACATTTTTGTTGGTCGGGTTATCACGCTGATGTGGGGAGATCAGTGGGTGCAGATGAAACTAACTAATCTTTCATCAAGACCAGTTACTTTAAAGCGGAATGCAAAGGTAGCCGATATCTCACCTTGGCTTGCAGTGGAGGACCTCAACATTGAGCAGAGCTCCTGTAAGGTGGTAAGCAGTAAACGGGAACAAGTCATCGGACCAGCCGTCCCTGAGGTCGAATTCAAAGAAAGATTGTTGAGTCTTGGGTTGGGAGTCATGCCAGCAAACAGACAAAAAGGAAGCTTATAGAACTTATTGAACAATATGAAGACATTTTCTCATGACAACCGCTTGATTGTGGTAGAGCTAATGGAGTGGTACACCGCATTCGTCTGACGGATGACCGTCCGTTCCGTATGCCATATCGAAGGGTGCCCCGCGCTCATTATCAACAGCTTCGGCAGGTCCTCACAGATATGGAAAAAAGAGGGATTATTCGTAAATCCATCAGCGAATATGCTTCTCCTCTTGTTATTGTTTGGAAAAAAAAATGGTGATTCAGGTGGTTAAATGCACATACTCTGAAAGATGTCCATCCACTCCCTCACCAGGCAGATTGTCTTGCAGCACTTGGGGGAAATGGCTTCTTTAGCACTATAGACTTAACGTCTGGGTTTTACAACATCCCCATGTTGAGGAGGATAAAAAATACACAGCTTTTACAACACCTGTTGGTTTATATGAGTACAACAGAATGCCTCAAGGATTATGCAACAGTCCGGCATCCTTCATGCGCATGATGGTGAATATTTTTGGAGACCTCAATTTTGCCAGTTTGCTCTGCTACCTGGATGATCTGCTTGTCTTTGCTCCGACTGAAGAGGAAGCTCTGAGCAGGCTTCATGTGGTCTTTTAAAGGCTGAGAGATAATAACCTAAAGCTGAGCCCCAAGAAATGTCATCTGCTTCGGAGGTCGGTCAAGTTCTTGGGTCATGTTATTGACCAGAATGGTGTTGCTGTAGACCCTACTGGGTGCTGATGTCCTCAGCAATTGTGGGGAGCCGGATGATTCTGGCAGTTTGGCTGGGGAGTCCGTACAAACACGAATGTTTTTGTGGGTACAATCTGGCACTGGTTTTCACATTAAGGGGAATTCTGTGAAGGAGGAGCTTGTTTCACAAATTGCAGAATAATATGATATGCACAGTGATGGTGTGAGCGAGATAGATGATGTTCAAAACACTGGCTTATTCAATGCACAGCCCGATAAGGTACATGCTTCAGTTGGTCCCTTGTTTGACTTAGTCTCTTAAGTTTGACCCAGTCCTCACTCAAGACAGTTCACCCCTTGATGACGATGGACAACAGAGTGACACCATCCGGGATTCAGCCAGTCGTTGTAGTTTAACAGAAACAAGGGATATAACTGTCCTAGACACTGAAACCCAGACCTCGAGTCAACACCACAATGCACCACCTTTAGATCTAACCAGACCAGATTTTGACAATGCAGCTGTCAGTAGCAGAGTAGCTACGAGGGCGGGAAGAGTAATCAAGAGAGTCAACAGGTTTATAGAGAATATGGTCCAGAAACCCATCGTATGGAGCCTTTTGCCATTGCAAAAAGTCCAGACTGTAGCATAAAAGGTCACAGTACCTATACTGGATGTGTGACTCATTAAGCCAATGTGAGTGTAGACATTAGGGGACCAAGTATTACGGGGTGTAGACAGCACCTTGATGTTCTTAAAGGGTAGAGGGCCTGATCAACCTTCTATACTTCTTTAAATCTGTTTACAGAATGTTTTCTAACTGAACCACGAGATAAGATCTTTGGTGTTAATTGGTCCAGGGTACAGCGATTGTCATCACACTTCTTGGTGGTTGTTGGTGAGTTCCCAGTATGGGACGGTTTTGGTGAAATTTAGGAGGGGTGATTGTAACAGTTGATAGTGAAAATTTCACCATAACGTTTTCACTTTCATTTTGTTGATTCTTTTTTTTTTATGAATGCCTTTATATGCAAAGGTTGTGATCCCCTGCCTATGTCAAGTCAAGTCAATTTTATTTATATAGCGCTTTTAACAATTGACATTGTCACAAAGCAGCTTTACACAATAAAAAGAAGTAAGTCTGTATGCAATGGGTATGAATCAAAATTATAAGATATAAGAGCAAGCCGAGGGCGAAGGTGGCAAGGAAAAACTCCCTGGGATGGTAATAGGAAGAAACCTTGAGAGGAACCAGACTCAACAGGGAACGCATCCTCATCTGGGTAATAACGGATAGCAGGGATTGATCAACTTAATAATGTGTACTGGAAGTTCAGGGTAACAGGAGATGTGTTAAAATTAAAATTAAAAGGAGTCCAGTTTGTTCCTGGAGGCTCAGGTAGACTGTAGGAGATTCCAGTCCTGAGCTATCGAACAACTGAAGTCACAGGTCCCCAGAGCATCAATCGATGATAGGACAGTCTTAATGGAAACCATCCCCAGCCACCATACAAATCCAGGCAGACCACACGGGGCATCCATGCGACGAGATCTCCAACCAGAAGCAGGACTCCAGGACCGGTTAGACGGCTCCAGAAGGAAGAGGGGTCTGGATCACTGGCAACTCAGGAGCAAACATGTATAGCTCGACAGAGAGACAGGAAGAGGGAAAGGAGAGAGGAAGAGCGAGAGAGAGGAGAGAGCAGAAAAGGAGAGAACAGAAAATAAGGAGAGATGGCAGTTAGGTATGGTCACAGTCAACATGTATAAGGTGAATGTATATTAGTGCAAAGTGCAAGCAGGGACTCCGGCAGGACTAACTATAACAGCATAACTAAAAGGGAGAGCCAGAAGGAAACACAAACATGAGGGCTCCCTAAGATGTAAAGCAACCAATCACCTCACCGTCAACAAACCTGAGTGAACAATGAGAGTGGGGAGGACAGCATTTAAAAATACCAGTTCACCAGAATACGTCCATGAGTCCCCCAGATCTGCTCCTCTACCTAAGGCTAATCTATTTACAAAAATGCTTGGCTAAATAAATAAGTTTTTAGCCTAGACTTAAACACTGAGACTGTGTCTGAGTCCCGAACATTAATAGGAAGACTATTCCATAACTTTGGGGCTTTGTAAGAAAAAGCTCTGCCCCCTGCTGTAGTTTTAATAATACGTGGTACTGTCAGGCAGCCTGCATTCTTTGATCGGAGTAGGCGTGGCGGATCGTAAGACACCAACAGTTCACTCAAATACAGTGGCGCGAGCCCATTTAGTGCTTTAAACGTCAAAAGTAGTATCTTAAAATCGATGCGAAATTTCACAGGGAGCCAATGCAGTGTAGATAAGATAGGGATGATGTGCTCGTATCTTCTGGTTCTAGTGAGGACCCTCGCTGCTGCATTCTGCACCAACTGAAGCTTGTTTATACACCTAGTTGAACAACCAGACAGTAAGGCGTTACAATAGTCCAACCTAGAGGTGATAAAGGCATGAACTAATTTTTCTGCATCATTTAGTGCCAATA
>JAAGKR010009506.1:0-26430 GCA_011419295.1 Clarias macrocephalus | reverse complement strand
CGCTTAGGAAGAAATAAAGGAATGCACTGAAAAACAAAGAGAAATTTGGGTAAGATATTCATTTTAACTGCATTAATTCAACCCATCAATGATAAATATAGACTTTTCCATCTCTGAAAGTCAGACTTAGTTTGCTCTAACAAAGGAGAAAAATTAGCGGATAACAGAGAGGGCAGGGATCTGGTAATATTAATGCCAAGGACCTACATCCTGTTTTACTAACTTTAACTGGAAAGTCTGTCTGTAGGAGTCCCAATGTATTAATGGGGAAACATTCACTCTTCTGAAGATTCACCTTATACACAGAAAATGATCCAAATTTTTCTATAATGGATAGAATATGTGGCAGACTCAATATTGGATTAGAGATATATAATAGCAAATCATCAGCATAAAGTGACAATTTAATTTAAATACCCGCGCGGACCACGCCCCGAAACAGAGATGACGACCTCAAAGCAATCGACAATGGTCCAATGGCCAATGCAAACAACAGCGGGGAAAGTGGACACCCCTGCCATGTTCCCCGTCTCAGATTAAAATAGCTGGATCTTACGTTATTGGTGTGTATGATAGCCTGGGGAGAAGCATATAAAAGGCGTATCCAAGAGATAAAATCATTCCTAAACTCAATTTTTTGAAGCACTGTAAAAAGATATTCCCCCTCCACTCGGTCAAATGCTTTCTCAGCATCAAATGTTATCACAACCTCAGGTGTTACAGCAGAATGTTTGGAGTGAATTACATTTAGAAGAGTGCGAACATTAAAATAAAACTGTCTCCCCCTAATGAAACCTGTTTGTTCCTCAGATATGATCTTTGGAAGTACGGTTTCCAGGTGAAAAGCCAACACTTTGGCCAAGATCTTGGCATCTACATTGTGTAAAGATGGAGGTCTGTAGGAGTTACACGACTTGAGATCCTTATCCTTCTTTAAGAGCAGAATTATGGATGCTTGTGTTAGTGTCTCTGGTAGGAAACCCTTCTCTAAGGATTCCACATACACATCTAAAAGTAATGGGACCAATTTACTTGAAAAACTCAACTGGAAAACCATCAGGCCCAGGTGCTTTATTACACTGCATCATTTTAATGGCTTGTTAAATTTCTTCCACATCCAAAGGAGCATCACGATCTGCAGCAGCAGCCGTATCTATTGGGGTGACATTTAAATCCTTTAAAAACTAAGTTAAATCGTGGGAGTCTGATGGAGATTCAGATGAATATAAGGTAGAATAATATGATTTAAATACAGCATTGATATCTTCCTGATCAGATATCAAATTACCTGATGAGTCCTGGATCTGTGGAATCAAGCGACCACCCGCCTGCCGTCTTAACTGATGTGCCCTGAGCCGATCAGCTTTATCACCGTATTCATAATAAGAACTACGAGTATGCAACAGGAGCCGTTCAGCATCAGTTGTTAGAATGATATCAAGTTCAGCCTGCAGATCCAGACGCTGTTTAAACTGGACGTGAGAAGGAAAGCTGGCCAACTGTTGGTCAAGGTGGAGAATAGCAGAAGTAAGC
Organism: Clarias macrocephalus; assembly: GCA_011419295.1. NCBI lineage: Eukaryota > Metazoa > Chordata > Actinopteri > Siluriformes > Clariidae > Clarias > Clarias macrocephalus. Next base: position 24,897 of record JAAGKR010009506.1, on the reverse strand, counting down.
TCACGTACTCTTGCAGTGCGACATCTATTTATATAAATAATCTGCCCCCGGAGGTGCAGTACGCCTTAAGTGTCTCCCACAGTAAGGAATAAGAAACTGTGCCATCCTGGTTTGTAGCCATAAAGTCATCAATTGATGTAGCAATACAATCTATACATTTTTCATCAGACAAAAGCAGAGAATTAAACCTCCACGATAAAGAATATGGAGGTTGTACAGACAACTGCATATCAGCGCTGAGAGGAGCATGTTCAGAAATAACAATAGTGTGGTATTAAACTGATGTAATAAGCTATTTATGAAAAAATAATCAATGCGGGAATATGACTGATGCACTTGGGAAAATAAGGGAAATGCCTTAGCTTGAGGAGTATAGACTCTCCAAGGGTCAACACATCCATTGCTAGACATAAACTCTGCAACTGACCTCGACATCGATGACTCAGCCCTTACCTGAGAGCCAGAACGGTCCATAACCAGATCCATTCCACAGTTCAGATCCCCAGCGAATATCAATGAGTGGCTATTCAGTGAGGGTAGAATCCCAAATAATCTATTCATGAAGTCAGGATCATCAAAGTTCGGTGAATAGACATTAACAAGAAGTACAGGTTTCCTTAACAGCAAGCCAACAACGATCAAGTATCTTCCATTTTTGTCAGCTATTACCTTATTATAAATAAACTGATCCCTCTTGTTAACTAGTATTGCAACCCCTCTAGCTCTAGAATTGAAAAACTTCACTGACCCAGGGGCATTTCAGTTTAATCTGATCCTGACTTCTTAAGTGTGTCTCCTGCAAAAACACTATATCAGCATTTAGTCTCTTCAAATGAGAAAAGATTTTTGAAGACTTCAAAAAAATCTAATTGTGGAATAGGCTGGATTGGACAAAGAAGCAGAAAAATTCATTCAATTTTCAATTTAATTTTATTGATATAGCACTTTTAACAATGTTCATTGTCTCAAAGCAGCTTAACAAGAATAATTTTTTTTTTTTTTAAAGAAAATTTATGGAAGTGTGTATGTGTGAGAAAAATGTGTCTAGATAATAATGAGATGAATGAGTGAATGATGAATGAAATGTCTCTGATGAACGAGCCAAGGGTGACGGCGACAGTGGCAAGGAAAAACTCCCTGAGATGGCAATAGGAAGAAACCTTGAGAGGAACCAGACTCAACAGGGAACCCATCCTCATCTGGGTGTTAACAGATAGAAATTATATAACATTGTATGTGTAGAAATTGTAGATAGAAATTGTATAACATTGTGTGTGTTATGCAACTAAAAGTTCAATATAACAGAAGTTCTTTAAATTAACATGAAGTCCAGTTCAGCACAGGAACGAGTCAGCGGGTGCAGAGGGCAGAGGGGGTCTGGATCACTGGGAGCTCAGGAGCAGCATGTGTAGATCCAACCAGAATCCAGCTGGAGCAGGTTATCGTGTTGCAGTTGATAAACATTCACTTGAAACACACTCAAACAGGAAAATATCTATCTGCAAATCACGAACCAAATCTGAATCAAATTCTGTAAAGATCAGCGCAAGACTCACCTTAGAATGGGTCCTTGGCAATGTAGTCCCCGGGACCGTCTGTTCCCAAACTCAAAAAACTCACAGCTGCTACACAGTACTGGGGGCACTAACCTCACAATGGGAGGCCGTCCTTTTATTATTTTATATTGCAACTAATTACAACTTAGGTAAAGAAAAGCAACATATATGGTAAATAAGTAGAACTAAGCAAAGGGTTCAAAGGAAAATAAAAGAACACAAAGCCTTGTGAACTTAGGAACATTATCGAAGTACAGCAGAACTCTTTTATACCCTGGTCCTGTGACTCATGTTCTATCAGCCTGACTCTACTAACCATTTAGCAGGTTCTTGCCTTATAAGGTATATACTGATACACGTAGCTGCTCTCTACTTCCTCTAAATCTATTTAACATTATCAGCAGAAACCATATTCCTGTCTTGTGTCTCACTGACTGTTAAACCTTACACCATCCAATACATCTTAGGTGTGAAGAACATTGCTGCTAACATTAACCTTGCAAATGTCAAATGACTCTTTCTTCACAGATGTTGCAGTGATGTCTGGTAGAATGGTCTTTGCAGCATTTCCTCTCTCCAGAGCTTTGCGCATCTTCTTAATACGTCTTCATTCTTATCATGCTGCAACTCGCCTTGCTTTGATGTCTTGAACATTTTCAGCTTTACTTACTACATCTCCTATAGTGAGTTGGGACATATGACAACTTAAAACATTAGCACACTCCATAACAAGGTCCTCCTCTGGATGCCTCAGAAACCTCGCAGGGTTGGTCTCTGTCTACTGAAGCTGGCACAATCTCCAGATGCCTCGGGATGGGTAGAGAAATAAAGAGCAGGTGGAAAGAATTAGCGTAGCTGCTATTCAGGGTAGATGTCCTGGAGTATGAGGTTATGGGATGAGTTACGTGTGTGCCAGATTAAAGCGATGCGTCTTGAGTCGACTTTTAAACTGGGAAATTGTGTCTGAGCCCCGAACACTGTCAGGAAGGCTATTCCAAAGTTTTGGAGCTAGATATGAAAATGCCCTACCTCTTTTTTTAGATTTTGATATTCTGTGAACTACCAGAAGTCCGGAGTTTTGTGATCTTGAGGAGCATGGTGGATTGTAACGTACTGGTTAGGTATGTGGGAGCTAAACCGTTTAGAGCCTGTAAGTAATAAATATCAGTTTGTAATTAATTCTAAACTGAACAGTAGCCAGTGCAGGGATGATAATATTGGGGTTATATGATCATATTTTCTGGATCTAGTGAGAACCCTGGCGGCTGCATTTTGGACTAACTGTAGCTTGTTAATTGAGGATGCAGGACAGCCACCCAGTAATGCATTACAGTAGTCCAGTCTGGAGGTCATGAATGCATGAAGCAGCTTTTCTGCATCAGATACAGATAAAATGTTCCTAAGCTTGGCAATATTTCTAAGTTGGAAAAAGGCTGTTTTTGTGATGTTGGAGATATGATTTTCAAAGGATAAGTTACTGTCTAATATCACACCCAGGTCTTTCACTGTCAAGCTGGTGGTAACAGTACATCCTTCTAAATGTAAGCTGAATTGTGAGAGCTGTACTGGTTTTTGGGCCAATAAGTAATATCTCTGTCTTATCCGAATTTAGTAAAAGAAAGTTATTTGTCATCAAATCTTTTATGTCCTGGACACATTCAGTTAGTCTAGACAACTTGGGTATTGTCTGGTTTTGTGGAGATGTATAACTGGGTATCATCAGCATAACAATGGAAACTAATCCAATGTCTTCTAATGATGTTGCCCAAGGGAAGCATGTATATTGAGAACAGCAGAGGTCCTAAAACTGACCCTTGTGGGACCCCATATTTCACTGGCATTACACCAGATGGTTCGCCCTTTAGATCTACAAAATGGTATCGATTAGACAGGTAGGATCCAAACCATTTTAACGCCTGCCCCTGAATACCCATGTGATTTTGTAAGCGATCTATGAGAATATCATGATCTATAGTGTCGAATGCAGCACTAAGATCAAGTAAGACAAGAATTGAGATGCAGCCTTGGTCCGAAGCTAAAAACAAGTCATTTGCACCTGTAAATCACTGAAAATCTAAATGTGAGGCTTTAGACTGAACTGGATCATGAGATGCATTAGAGGTTGAATTTCCATTATTTTCTTCCTGATACTATCGATTTTTTCATTGAAGAAGTCCATGAAGTCTTCACTTCTAAGCTGTGGTGGGATCCTCCCTGCAGGCATCTTAGGTTTTGTTAGGCTAGTCACTGTACTAAATAGGAACCTGGGATTGTTTTGGTTTCTTGCTATCAGTTGGCTCAGATGCTCGGCCCTAGCAGCTTTTAGAGCCTGTCTATAGCTGCACATACTGTCTTTATACGCAATCCTAAAACCTTCTAATTTAGTTTTTCTCCATTTACTTCATTAATCCACTGAAAAAAAGATATATTCATACCTTCTGCGAAACAAAGCAAAATCCAAACACCCACCCCTGCAAACACTCCCACCCATAAGCACAACCAATATTAACATCACTAGTTGATGTGAAACTATGTGCAGACTCCAACTGGAGCCAACCCAAACTCCTCAATCTCACGATTAGAAACCAAAGAAAAGATGGAACCCTGCAGATTGTCCCAATCATTACTAATAACAAAAATGCACAATATCGCAATCATTGCAACATTAAGCCCATTTTACTCCAACTTAGACACCAACACCATACATATGCATTTACTTCAATCCCGAAACGATGACAACGACTACGTCCAGACACTGAGCAGATTCAAAATATCTTCTGTACAGCACTGTACAGAAGATATTTTTAATTTAAAAAAAAACTGTGCTTTAATATCGATTTTTAGTGGAATTCTGCAGGACCCTCCGTAAACACGCACTACTCCATGTAATGCCTAACCGGAAATCTCACATCGATTTTAAAATACTACTTTTGACGTATAAAGCATTAAATGTTCTCGCGCCGCAGTATCTGAGTGAACTGCTAGTGTCTTACGATCCGCCACGCCTACTTCCATCAAAGGATGCAGGCTGCTTGTCAGTACCTGTCATGTGTCACGTCCTTCCCACGACCTGTTTGTTTATTTATTTATTATTATTTTTCCTACGCTGTCACTTCTCCATGTGCTCATGTTTTCCCCAGCTCGTCATGTATCCGTTCCCACGCCCCCGTTTCCTCCCCGTCTACTCATCTGTTTCTCATCTCCTCCACTGATTACTCCAGTGATTTAAACACGCGCTGCGCACTGCTTAAATCGCTGGATTATTGATTGTTGTTTGCTTCAATTTTCTCACGTTTGTCTCTCTCTCTCTGTCTCACTACACATGTCGTTCCTGAGCTGCCATTGATCCAGACTCCCTCTGCCCTCTGGACCTGCCTGACTCATCCTGGTGACCCGCTTCTGGTTGGAGATCTCGTCACATCGACGCCCCCTGTGTCTCTTTGGGATGCGTCCGATGTCTGGGGACAGTTTCACTCTACTATGAAGACGTTTCTGGCCTCGACTGATGTTGACAGCTGTTTCTCTGTGGACATGACTTGGCTACAGTCGCTCGATAGTTGAGGACTAGAATTTCCTACAAGTCTACCTGAGCCTCCAATAACTACCCAGACTCCATATTAACATCAATTAACATCTGTTAACAACTGTTATACTGAACTGCCACCTAACACACATTATTAAGTTGATCAATCCCTGCTCTCCGTTATCACCCAGATGAGGATGGGTTCCCTGTTGAGTCTGGTTCCTCTCAAAGTTTCTTCCTATTGCCATCTCAGGGAGTTTTTCCTTGCCACCGTCACCCTCGGCTCGTTCATCAGGGACAATCTGATCATTTTGATTCATACACATTCACATTTCTAACAAACATAAATAATTCTTTTGATTGTGTGAAGCTGCTTGGTAAAAGCGCCATACAAATAAAACTGAATTGAATTGAAAAGTGCTAACAGAGAGAAGAATGAGGACGCTCCTAACATTTTTATAAAATTAGTCAAAAACAGAGAGACCAGGAACCCGTGCTGAGATGAGACCCTGATAGACAGGATGACATCATGATTACAGTTTTTAATTAAGGGCCAGGCCTTTCTGTACCACAGCTGCCCCAGAGCATCACAAGCTGTATGTGGTTCATGAGGAGAACTGATTAGTGAAGAGTGAGACAAGCTCATCAGATAATCTCAGACAGTTTAGAGATGAGAGTGAAGTGAGGTTTGTCCTCACGCTCTGGTAGAGCAGTCCATCAGAGGCGGAGAAGGTAAACCTCAGTGGACAGATGGATGGATGGATGAACAGATGTGGTGTGAGCAGAACGAGTCTCAGGACGTTCCTCACGTGTTTGCATCTTTAAAGCTTTTGGAAGGAAATGCTAGAGAGAGAGAGAGAGAGAGAGAGAGAGAGAGAGAGCAACAGGCAGACACACAGGATGAAGGCAATTATCAGAGGTTATGCTAGTGCGCCTGTTTCTGTTTGCGTTTCCTGTGCAGTGTTCTGAACACTAACGAAACAAATAACACTCCTTAATAATAAATTGGCTGGAAGGTGAGAGAAAGACGCAGAGATTATTTACTGCTTTTTCTTTCTACGACCTTCAATTAGCCAATCAGACAAAATCCACTCGCCATATTGACTCGAATGAGAATACAACACACACACACACACACACACACCACACACACACACACACACACACACACACACACACACCTCAGTTCTGTGCTCTGTCCTTCCTCAGCAGACTGTCACTTGACTATGTAAACTCCATCCCTCAGGAGCCTTACGCTGATGTTAATTGCGCCGGTCTTCATGTTGGAAGTGATGTACAGTGTCCAGGAAAAGCGATTCTGTGTGAATAATAACAGGAGGAAAATAAAAAAGGTCCTGAGAACATTTATCTCCAGAACCAGTGTATTTTTGTCTGTTTTGCAGTCGTTGGTGTTTGAGGCCTTTGACCACGGGCATCACTAGACCCCTTTAACAGTACCATGTGCCCCAGTATTGCTGCGCTGTGCCCCAGTAAAATCTCACATACCTCTTGTAACAGTTCTTATATTTGCCACTGGATTCCTTTAGTTGATAAAAACCTGATTTTATTTTTCTAATCCCAAAGTCGAAGCAACGCCGTTGAACCCTAACTACAATAAGGTGCTCAGGTGTACCTTGTGGTCGGGTCTGTACTCATTGAGTGTAAATATCCTACAGACCACAGAACATAATACAGTATGAGCCAAAATACACAGTACTGAAACGAAAAGATGAACAATATCACCTTGTTGTCATCTGTGAGTTTATTTCTCCTGAAAGAACCTAACATACACTATAAGTGTGTTGATTTATCCTAGTATTTGAAGTGTGTGTGCAGCGCCTCGCTGTAGACGGTGTTCATATTGTTCACGCAGATTCTCAACCTGAATTCCCGGGACAAAGGTCGCTGCAGACTCCTGCAAAAGGAGATGATTTGCTCACGTAATGCAGGAACAGTTCAGGCGGATCGTCACAGTTGCACACAATCTCCTTTAACGTTCTTCGCAAGTAGGCATCAGTTGGTGTGAGATCGGGGGAATGGGACGGGTACGGGAAGGAATCATTCTGTCACCTTTTTTAAACTCGGTCCCTGTTCATGACTGCTTCCATGTGAGCAGAAAAAATACTCAACTATGAACGGACTACGAACACTTTTCTCTCCATCGAGAGACACATTTCCACCTACAACTGCACAACACAACTTCCTTTTCACTACTGGGAACACGTGTGTCTGAAGCTTTGCCCCATTGACAAACACACATGTGCGTCCAAGCCACGCGAGTTCCAGTACTGTCTATTTTGGCGCATGCCGTATATCTACAGATGTTACTCAATAACCATAGACTGAGGTCTCGCGTCTGAGTTCATTCTCTCAAGCATTAATGAGCTGCAGCTCATCGACAGCTGCACATGATACTGGAGCATATAAATTCAAGCCAGTCATTAAACTAACGCATAATCACAGCACTAACATTACAGTGCACATTTAGAATTTAAATGAATTATTTCTTATTTACATTGAATTTAACGAAAGTAAACGTTAACACAGTGAGCATAAACCGATGTCAGTCAGCAGCGCTGGTGTTTTAGCTTGTGATAAGAATGAAATGCAGTAGGCTGTTATGATCATCACGATCTGTGTGCTCAACGTGTTTTGCCTGCACGCGCCTACAGCATCTCTTTACTCCGCGCGCTCGACTCGCGCCTTTACACGCGCTCACCTTTGTCCAGTGTTACAGACTTGCAATCACACGTAGCCAATCACAGACTTCCACACACTACTTCTGATTGGCTGTTTCTTCTACTGTCGACCGCATAACGGAATTCAATTCAATTTTGCTTGTACAGTGCTTTTAAAATGGTCATTGTCTCAAAGCAGCTGTACACAATCAAAAGAAAGTTACAGGAAATTTAAATTATATATCTAAATGAAAGGAAGTTGCATAAATGAAGCATTTATTCATTTATTTATAATATCATTATAAATAAATATTATAGCATCTCTTTTCTATGCAAATCGGACAATTCAGTCAGACAAAAGGTCTAGGAAGAAAAGTTTTCATTATTTTACAAACTCTGAAAATATTCTGTATGAATTTATGAATTAAACTCGAAAAGTATCTGATTTAATTGCTACCATTAATTTTTTATTTATTTTATGTTTTGCTGGCGAAATACATTTTAGGCAGAGGCGTCTGCTCATTCTGGTTAATTAGTTTTAAACCCCACAATTCTGCCAATTCCCCCATCAGCAAAACCGGTTTGATGACTTCCTGTAGTGAATGAAAGAAGAGAAGAGGGATTACAGTAACTGGGGGTCTGCGAGTGTTCACCTCGGAACACGCTGTCGTGTTATATTCAGCAAGTAGACTAAATATTTGTGTGTTGCATTTCTGGAGGAGTATGTCTGAAGCTATATCGATAAATCTGTTCATATCTGTCTGCGGTTTTATCAGCCTTTTGATCAACGGCACTCACTTTAACTCTGCCAAGGCAGTATTTATTGTTTACTGTATATTAAAAGCACATACACACACATTCATCGTGAAAGATCTATTGTAAAACAAAATATAAAGTCATGTTTGCTTCAGCATTGGAAACGATATTGTTTTATGCTAACTTATTATAATTTTTTTTTTATTCTTTGTTGTACTTCTTTTTGCACACGCGTCTTTAAATTTGATAATAATAGTGAGCCAGTAGGCAGGTTGTTTTTTTATAACTTAAACAGCTGAATGAAGTTAAATTTACACAATAAATTAATAATTGCATTTGCTTTAGACTTGTGCACTCATGTGTAAATAGCTTTTTCATTGTATATACTATCATATCATATATTTGTGTTTAATACTGTTTTATTACAGTTTGTAATTCATCAGATTCTTTCGAGTAAATTTTAATCACTCTAAACACAACCTATAGTTTTTTATGCGATTTTAAAAAATAAATAAATAGAACTAGTTATTGCATTATGTTTCGAGACATCCTTAATTTACCTTAGTTTATCGGGGGAAAATTTATAATCAATGTTAATATTTTGACTCACCTCAAATATGGATAGTCATCTGAAACATGCAACTTTACATGTCCACTTGACCTAGACGTTAACCTTAACGTTAACCTAGAACATTGCTTGGGTTAAATGTTTATGCTGAATAGTCGTGCGAGCTCACTGCATTACATGTGTGGTGACAAAACGTTATGATGTTGTGAACTTGAACTCCATGTGTACTCGCCTCACAGACGTGAAAAATATATACTTATAGAACGCGGAATGTCTGCTTTTACATACAATAATGGAAAACTAATTTCAGATGATGTAATTCGCATGAAACGTGAACATACTGTAGGCGCATCCTCTGCAGCGGAGAGGATTTTTGCTAAATGTCCCTTTGCGCCACCTGGTGGTCATTTCAGGGATGTATTTAAAAGGCGACTGATTTAAATCTCCCGCTGTCGTGCTGCTGCGGCGGTGAATGCGGCGGTAAAGCACATTCTGGTCTCCTACCTACTGTAAGAGGGCATGATGGTGTAGTGGGCAGAACTGTGGCCTTGCATGTTATCCCCGTGGTTTGTGGGTTTCCTCCAGATATAGTGTGTGAGAGAGAGAGAGAGAGAGAGAGAGAGAGAGTGTGTGTGTGTGTGTGTGTGTGTGTGTGTGTGTGTGTGTGTGTGCCCTGTAATACCCTGCCTCATGCTCAGAGTCCCCTGGGATAGGCTCCAGCACTCCCTCGATCTTGTACAGAATAAGCACTATAATGAGTTAATAAAAATTGAATAAAAAAAATTTAATACAACTCTAGATTATAGCTTTCTCTGCAGTGATTTCAGTTTATGATAATGTTCTCTAAACAGTTAAATACATTCTCAGCAGTTTGTTTCAGCATCCTGAACCTCAGTATAACCTTACTAAAACCCAAACCAACTTCAAATTCACAAGAGAATTTTGCTTTCATTTATTGTTACATCAGTAATCTCTGCTCAGTCTTAAACAAACAAACAAACAAACAAACAAGTACACTATATTACCAAAGGTTTTCACCTACCCATCCAAATAATTGAATTCAGGTGTATAAAATCAAGCCCCCAGGCATGCAGACCGCTTCTACACACATTTGTGAAAGAAAGTGTCGCTCTCAGGAGCTCAGTGAATTCCAGCATGGTACAGTGATGCGACGCCCCCGTGCAATAAGTCCAGTGGTGAAATATTAAATATTCTACAGTCACCTGTTAGTGGTATTATAACAAAGTGGAAGCGATTGGGAACGACAACAACTCAGACACAAAGTGGTAAAATCACATAGTGCACAGAGGTCGCCAACTTTACAGACCTCCAAACATGTGGCCTTCAGGTTAGCTGAAGAACAGTGTGTAGAGGACTTCATGTGATGGGTTTTCATGGCCAAGCAGCTGCATCCAAGCCTTACATCATATTAAACCCTATGGATCAAGAAGTAGATTCATGTGAAGGCAGAATCTATAAGATCAGTAGCCCATCCCAGTGCTGAACCCCATAACCCTCAAATCAGGGCAGAAGACTGACACCTGTCAATCAGAGATCAGTGACAGATTGACAGCAGTGCTCTCTGCCCTTCAGTTCATCTCATTATAAACAGCACGAGGACCATGAGGGAGAGTCGCAGCGCTGCCATGAGGAGCTGAAGACCTGAGCTGGGAAAGACTGTGTGTGTGTGTGTGTGTGTGTGTGTGTGTACAAGACTGAAATACTCAATCATCAATAATCTCTCTGTTCAGTGATTTATTTATAGTATTTAATCATATATACACTATATAATTAAAAGTATGTGCACCCCTCACCATCACACCCATGTACTCAGACGTGTCGAATGTCCCATTCCAGATAGATTCCTCGTGTTTGCAGTTATGAAGTGCTCCACTCTTCTCTGAAGATCTTGGCGTGTTTTCACCTGGATTTGTGTTCATTCACACATTCTACAGTGGAAACCACTGTATGAGTAGAGGGTCCAGGTGCACATATTTTTGCTATATAGAATGCATCAAACTTTACATTGATTAATTATTTTTAATAATAGGGTTACCTTACGGTGACACTGGATCTGGACCAGGACTAATGGACGTAATGAAGATATATTTGTGAGAGTAAATTTGTCATTAGGTTGCTCAATTTCATTAGGATGCTAATTTGCTCTTATTAAAAGCCCAGGGTAGATGTTATGAACTACATGTCTGAACTACATGCACCCATTAGCACACAACACGCAACTCATCCAGATGCTGCTTTTATTGTTTTACTTTAACCACTCCAACTTAAACAGGGTAATGATAAAGGTTACCGTTACCTTTTTTAACAGCAACGGTAAAAAAGGTAATGGAGGTAGTAAACCACATGAAGTACACATGAAGATACACCACATGTCTTTTAATAAATCTGGATTTAGTTATGCTTTAGTCTGACTTAATCCTTCTTTAGCTTGTTCGCTTTGAGGGTGCATTGGATGGTCTGCCTTGGGCTTTTAATAAACCTTGGCTTTGCATTTAAGCCTCATGCGATCTCATGACAGAAGACTTCACCAGCTTCTGGATGTTATCTGAGGTGCTGTCTGCTCGAGGAAGAGTCATCAGGGAAGAACATCTGTTTGCTGCCATCCTCTCCACACTGGACAAGCTGTCTAAATGCTTACAGCAGTTAACTCCCTCCCGCATCCTCCTCCGCCTGCCGGAGGAATCGACTCCACACCACTCAGGCTGAGAAACCTGACAGAGATCCTGCAAAATACTGAGGTTTCACTCCGATTTGTGTACTGAACAAGGCAGCTGAAATGTTCTCGCTGCTTGTGGGTCTCAAAGAGGTCAAGCTTTTTCCAACATCTTTTATCAGCCTCCTAAAGGGATGAGAGAGCGAGAAGAAACAAGAGATCAGGCCTCTGTGATAGGCACATGATAAACTGGTAATAATGTTAAATTGCTTCACTGCCCAGTCTGTGTCATCACAATGATGAAGAATGGGCTAAAGTTCTGCGGATGGTTAACTGTCTGCACTTTTACACCTGTGCTGGAACTCAGAAAGACCTCTGTCTTGCCCAGGTGTTTTGGTCCCCTAATACAACTTCTACAACAGATCATCATCATCTGGCCGCCTGTGTCTTCAGTCTGTTATCAGCAGCTGGTAATCACAAAAACATCCATGGCAATCAAATTCTCTGAGATGAACCATTAAGTCAGAAATAACTTCCTGCTATTTAAAGGCACATTATTATACAGTATATCATTTTTATATCATATGATTATACGGCACTGTTTCCACCTATATAAAACATTCATCAACAACTTATCCTTTCTTTACAGATGAGAACAAAGCTGTGGATGAGTACATCACACCACACCCCTAAACTACCACCCAAAAAGTGATGTCATTAATAAACGTCCATAATTTTCCTAGAAACCCGCTGTTCATCACAAGCTGCATGGGTTTGATAGTTTTGTGTTATGGCTGATTAAGAAATTAAGGCCTGGATCAGCAGGTCCCACATTCATGAACTTTGCTACAAATTTTGACAGATATGGCATTTCTATCTATATAAATCAAAGAAAGGTTTTGTCTGTACTTTGGTCAGAACTCACTCTTTCAACGATTTATTTACATTTCATACCTTGGAGGACCAGAAACCAGGCTCAGATCTTTTTCTGTCTCTGTGTCTGTCTGTGTGTCTGTCTGTCTGTCTGTCTGTCTCAGCATCACACAAAACTGTCTGTCTGTAATTGACTGAATCTCCTGCAGTCCTCAGATCTCTGGCTGAAGTTTAATCTGCACCATCAGTGAATCTAAATGTAGAGTAAAAGTGATGTTATGAACAGTTATGTGTGGGATTTAATAATCTACTTAAAAATAATCTACTAATGCGCTGCTGTCTCAATGTAAACAAACACCTGCACCAATAGATATTAATTAGAAAAGATAATGTGAATTTTATTTTTTTTTGGATTTTTCCCCGATTTTCTTCCTAATTTAGTCGTGTCCAATTCCTCCCCGTCACTAGGGGGCTCCACAATAAGGCTACTACTACCACTCAGTCGGGAGGGCCGAAGACTATCACATGTTTCCTCTGAACCACGTGACGCCAGCCGACCGCATCTTTTAGAACTGCTCGCTCACGCACCGTTGGGGGCGGAGTCACACACTCGGAGGACGGCGCTATCTGCTCCTTCCGCTTGCGTGAGCTCACGGACGCCCCTGATTGGCTGTAGAGCCGTGATTAATGTGGGAGCACTAAGTACCTCTCATCCCTCCCCTCTGAGAGAGCTCGGCCAATCAGCTCTCTCTAGACCTCCGGCTGCGAGAGGTTACAGCATCACCCGGGATTCGAACTAGCGATCTCCTGATAATAGGGTGAGCGCTTTACCACTGCGCCACTCAGAGGAAAGTGAATATTTTTACTGGGATTAGTTCATATTGTCACTTTGGCTGAAATAACAGCGCTGAAGTGGTATAAGTGAATTTTAACACGCTGGAGTCGTTTTAAGACAAAACTTCATCTTTATCTGATCGACTTTTTCCGTTTCTCATCTGTGATTCTCTCTCCGATTACCGAACAGGGAGTTTATTTGTCTGAGCACCAAAAAAGGACAACTTAGTGTAAACAAGGCGTCAGATACTCGACCTTACAGAATGTGATTTCAGTGTATTAATAAGTGAGACAGAGAGACACACAGACATGTACGTGGACTTCAACCTCAAATAATAATAATAATAATAATAATAATAATAATAATAATAATAATAATCATACTCACTCACTCACTCATCATCTATAGCGCTTAATCCTGTATTCAGGGTCACGGGGAGCCTGGAGCCTATCCCAGGAGACTTAGGGCACATGGCAGGGTACACGCTGGACAGGGTGCCAATCCATAATAATAAAGGGATAATAATAATAATAATAATAATAATAATAATAATAATAATAATAATAATAATGTCACTCATTACATTAAAGATCAGAAGATTATTATTACAAACCTTTTCCTATCAACTAACACTAGTCTAGCATATGATGTTTTGATCTACGCCTCATAAAACACCGTAACTCAGCTCAATCAATCTTATCAGTCTTACCACAATCTTAACGTAGGAACAGCCATGGCTGTTACACAATGGTAATTCAAAGTGCTTTACATAAAAGAGAAGAAAATTACCATAAAATGAAATAGAAAACAATGGCAATAAAACTTTTTAAAGAAAATTTTAAAATTTGATTTAAGATACAAATAATGAAAAAAATATATATTAGATAAACATAGAATAGTGCAGTCAGTTGGGACGTAGCACAGCTCATTCAGTAAATGCACAGCTAAACAGATGAGTTTTAAGTCTAGATTTAAATGTGACTACTGTTTTTGCACATCTGATCTCTTCTGGTTCCAACTGCGGGCAGCATAATAGCTCAAAGCGACTCCCCTTGTTTTGTGTGAACCTAATGATCTGAGTGTCTGTTAGGTTTATATTCAGTGAGCAGATCTGCAGTGTATTTAGGTCCTTCCATTGAGTGATTTATAAACGAGTAAAAGGACTTTAAAATCTATCCTTAATGTTACAGGCAGCCAGTGTAAGGACCTGAGGACGGGTGTGATGTGCTCAGATTTTCTGGTTCTAGTCAGAATTCTGGCAGCAGCGTTCTGGATGAGCTGCAGCTGTCTGATGGTCCTCTTGGGAAGGTCGGTGAGGAGACCATTACAATAATCCACCCTGCTGGTGATAAAGGCATGGACAAGTTTCTCCAAGTGATTTCTGATTGGAGACAAAACATCTAATTCTTGCAATGTTTTTGAGATGATCGTATGCTGATTTAGTTACTGCTTTGACTTGACTACTGAAACTAGGGTCTGTCTCCAGAATCACCCCAAGGTTCTTAACTTGATTTTTAGTTCTCTGACCCCTAGAGTGAAGGTATGCAATCACCTTCAGAGCTTCATCTTTGTTTCCAAATGCAATGACTTCAGATTTCTCCTTGTTTAACTGAAGAACATTTTGGCACTTCCAACTGTTAATTTCATCAGTGCATTGGCAGAGGGAGTCGACGGGGCTATAGTCATTTGGAGATAAGACTCGGTAAAGCTGGGTATCATCAGCATAGCTGTGATGGGTAATTTGGTTCTTTCTCATTATCTGGCTTAGTGGGAGCATATACAGGCTAAACAGGAGCGGTGCAAGAATTGAGCCTTGTGGGACTCCGCATGTCATGGACGTCCACTTAGACTTGTGCTCTCCTATACTCACATAATAACCTCTCCCTTCTAAGTATCTTTTGTGTTCATTTCTTTTGTAGTATTGATTTCTGCATTATCAATGAGAATATTAAAGCTATGGCTGCTATGGCAAAACAGTCGAACTCTGAGGAAATCATTGCCAGCAGTTCTGTGAATTCTTCAGTAAAGCCTGGAGAGTATTTTGGAGGTCTGTAAATAATGATGAACAGAATGTGTGGAGCACCTTTCAGCAGAATCCCTAGATATTCAAAACACAAGTACTGACCAAATGACTCTTACTTGCATTGATAGACATCTTTAAATAGAGCAGCTGCACCTCCACCTCTCCTAACAGCTCTGCAGACACTCATGATAGTAAAGTTAGGAGGGGCTGATTCATTTAGGACTGTTGCACTGCAGCTATTGTCTAACCAAGTTTCATTAAAGAACATAAAATCCAATTTGTTTGTGGTGATCAAATCAGTGATTAAAAATGATTTATTTTTTAGTGAGCGAATATTTAAAAATGCTAACTTGATGGCATTACTTTGTGTCCCAACAGTAAACTTAGTTTGATGCATAATAACTCGGAGATTAGATGGGTCAGCCGTGCGGCTTATGAAGGCCTTGGGCTTTCTATCACGTGATAAAACAGAGATAGATAAAGCTACAGCCACATTGGGTTCCTGCTTGTTCTGTAAACATTTGTGAATGTTACTGCTATCGTAGCGGGGACCCAACACACATCACTAAGAGCTGCTATCTGTTTGTTTTAATTCACCTAGACCAGATGTAGGAAGGGGGTTTGAGCCCTGGCGCTGTGGCAGCGGTTGTAGAGCTCTCACAGGAGGAGGAGGACGAGCTCGGGCCACAGGGGCCTTGGTGGTAGCGGAGCTCGCTGTTTTTTAGTTGCCATCTGGGGGCTTGCAGCAAAAGAGTGGGAGAGTTTGGTCCCAGTATACACCAATTCCTTCATTTTCTGTGAGAAGCTTAGAAGTGGAGATGCTGGAGAGAGGGATATTGTGTCTGGTGAGATGGGCTCTGGCTCTGGCGTATAGTGGCTTTAGTATATTGTCCTGAATTCCCTGGCTGTTATCTTGGGGCTGTTGTAGTATGTCACACACTATCTGTGATGAGCTGTGTGGGCAGGACTGAGCCGGGATGTCCATGAACAGTAGTTGTTTTGACTGCGTTGTGTTATCAGTGTCCTTGTGGGATTCTTTAGCCATATGATGACTCCAAAGCTGTTTCTGGTCACTCATACTTTGCCCAGGCCATTCAGGTTGAGAGGATTGGCACACTCTGCTGAAGGATGATGGAGGGAGAAATAGATATTTTCCTTTAGCACCCTTGCAAAGTTTTTTTGGGTGGAGACCATCAAGTTTGAACAGTTGTCTATGGCCCCAGAAAAGATTGAAGTTGTCGATGAAGTTGACTCCTTTTGAACTGCAGGTTCTTAGTAGCCATGTGTTCAGCCCAAGCAACCG
Source organism: Clarias macrocephalus (assembly GCA_011419295.1). Lineage (NCBI taxonomy): Eukaryota > Metazoa > Chordata > Actinopteri > Siluriformes > Clariidae > Clarias > Clarias macrocephalus. The sequence continues at coordinate 8,108 of JAAGKR010009506.1, read as the reverse complement.
TGAGAACATGTTAGTTCCCTTTGCTAGGAGTGGCCCACTGATGAACGACTGAACTTCAAGTCTTTGAAGTGTTTCAACTGAAATCCTTCTTTAGGAGTTCTGACTGCTCTTTCCGAATATCATTTTCCCCCACGTGGATACTGATTCGATTTGGAGTCTTGTGCTTCGTCAGAATGTTCAGAAGTTCATATCAGATACGGTTGCTTGAGGAAAGCAGCGTGACGTTGTCCTGCTACTGATGTTTCTGATAGTGGAGTTATTAGAGTCCTGACCTCGGTTTCGCTCTGAGCTGAGTGCCGCTGTCTGCTCGATGACGATTTGCTGAGTATTCTGCCTGTTTTGGAAGTCCAGCAAGTAACTTTGTTTCAAGAACCGCAATCGTTTGTAGAAATGTATAGCAGGTCATGCAGCAAGTACACAGCAAAATCCGTAGTCTTGAATGAACACCCAGAGTGTTGATTTAACACTTTCAGAGTACATTCGTGACCATTAGGTCATATATAAACACTTGGGGTGTTAAATCAACACTGGGAATTTTGCAGTGTAGATTCCACAAGAGGCATTTTCTCTCTTTGAAGTAGGCAGCTGTGTTTTCCCGTCTCTGGAATGTGAGCTGCTGGCAGCAGGAGGAAAAGTCCCTTTTCGTGCAATCCCAAAAAGGTTTTAATTTTAGTGTTTGAGGCAAAAAAAAAATTTAGCGCTGTGCTGCTCTGCTGAAGTAAAAATCTTAGAGAAATCAGAGAAAAGTACAGATATAGGGAGCAAAGCGCAGAGCAGTGAGCAGGAACGTCTGAACGGTAGCGAAGCCGGAAGCAAAAAAAAGGATAGTGCCAAAAAGTAATGCCAAGTAGTGCCAAGGATGAAGGTGGAAAAGTGTTGGTTGTCTACCCGGCAGTCTGCTTGGGCCTGTTGGTCAGAAAGTCTAGGAGCCAGTTGCACAGTGATGCTTTGATGCCCAGGTCTCCAAGTTTGGTGATTAACTTGGAAGGGATGACAGTATTGAACACCGTCAAAGGTGAATAAAAGTCATGGAAAACCCTTCTGGTATAGGTGTCTTTATTGTCCATGTGAGAGAGGACTGAGTGCAGCGCTGTAGAAACTGTAACCTCCTTGCTCCTGTTCTGACAGTAGGCAAATTGACATGTTGATGGTAGTCATTAAGGCAGTTTCCATATGTTTTGGTACTGGCACAATGGAGGTGGTGTTAAGGCAGGTCTTCACAATAGCTTGGGCTATGGACAGGATTAATATATCACTTAAAACCCTAGCCAGCTCCCCAGCACGTGCTCTGAGGAAGCGTAGTACTGCGCTGACTGCAATCACTGGTGGTGAGTGTGGGTGTTGGTAGACTGCAGGGAGTTTGAGTTTGATTTCTGGGTCCAAGTTATCCCTTTCAAAGCAAGCATAGACATTATCTAGCTCATTGAGAAAAGAGATATAAGTAGACAAGAGTGAGGGGTTGATGGGCTTGTAACTGTTGATGGTCCGGATGCCCCACCAGCTGGGGACTGAAGTTGGAGAAGTGTTCCTCAATATTCAGCTTGTAGCAGTACTTGGCCATCTGAATGCCTCGCAGCGTTCTTGTGGGCCTTTATTAAGAGGCGAACTTCTTTGTTCATGCAAGGCATACTGATTTGGGTACATAATATAGTCCAGTATGGAGAAAGTGTAGCTTTTAATGTCCAAGTGGGAACCACATCACAGATGTGGAATGGCAAACCTGCTCCAGTCAGTATGTTGAGACCGGTCCTGAAGTACAGATTCATGTCCCCACTGGTCACACTTTTTTGTCCTCACTCTTGGTTTCACACATTGGATGAGTGGTGAATATGCAGGGGAGAGAAACAAAGAGAGGTGATCTGATTGTCCCAGGTGGTGGAGGGCGGTAGGCTTGTAGGCTCCAGGGATGTTGGTGTAAACATGGTCCCTGTTTTTGTTTTCTCTGGTGTAGAAGGAAACATGCTGGTGAAATCCAGGGAGCATCATTTTTAAGTTGGAGCGGTTAAAGTAAAACAATAAAAGCAGACTGTTGTGTGCTAATGGGTGCATGTAGGTCAGACGTGTAGGTCATAACATCTACCCTGGCTTTTAATAAGAGCAAATTAGCATCTAATGAAATGAAGCAACCTAATGACAAATTTACTCTCTCTCTCTCTCACACACACACACACACACACACACACTGACAGCAGACATGAGGTAAAAATGTGGGAATCTTTTTCCACAATGATCTGTGAGCAGCTAGAGGGCGCCCTCTAGCTGCTCACAGATCATTGTGGAAAAAGATGGCACTGTACAACATTGAATATAATTACATATGGGTAGAAAGCAGATCATTCTGTTATTTAAATAATAAAAATGCAATAACTGGCAATATGCTGTGGTTTAAAAGGAATAAAATACAGTTCCAGGGAAACAATCAGTCTGAGGATGTTTTTCTTATTCTCTTATATTTTCTTATATTTTTCTTACATTTTTTATTTTCTTATATTTTTCTTATTTTTCTTATTGGATATTGTATATTTTTACTGTACATATATTTTATTATTTTATTCTTAGTTAAATCTATTTCTACTTTCTTTGTTATATTCATTTCGTGTAAATAGTCTTAAATAGTCTTTATTCTAAGGTCAGGACAGTCGCCTAAGCATTTCACTGCATATCGTACTGTGTATGACTGTGTATGACTGTGTATGTGACAAATAAAATTTGAATTTGAATTTGAACAGTAACCCTGCTTTTTCACACCACAGTGTTTTACTATGAAAAACAGAGTATATTAATACCTACAGTAATCCGCACTGAAAATAGCTATTTATTTTTATATGATATTAAAGGGTTCAAGCTTAGAGTATAAATGAAGTGAACGTGTCTAATCATGACAGTTAAACTTCTTTCAGAGGTAACTGTTTCATATCCAAATATTTTATGAATTAAGTAAAGTAAATGAAGCGACTTTTTCAAGATACATTTCTATGAAGAGGCTTTGTGAAGCTTCCTGCTGCGTATCTCAGAACTTTTCTCCCACATTAAAATGATTCCTGTGGAGCGGCTAAAGATTTACATTCCTGATTTAAAGTCAGAATTTAAAAGTTCATCCACAAAAACCTGGTGCTTTTCTTCTGACTGAGAGACATTAGAGTGAAAACAGTGGAGGAGAACTTTATTAGTGTCTGGGGTGGTTTAGGGATTAGAAGGTGGGCGCTGTTAGGGGTGAAAAAGAGAGTGATGGAGTGTGTGAGGTCAGCTCTAATAATACTGATCAGCTCTGTTCATGGACCGCTTGGAGGTTTGAGTGTGTGTTTGGGATGTGTGTGAGATGGTTGTGTGTCTGTTAGATTGGCTTGAGTTTGGTGTTTTTTCTCTCTCCTGGGTTCTGCTGATTGGATTGCTTGTGTTTGTCTGGCACCAAACTGGCACAAAGACTCATTGTGGAAATGTGGTAAAAGGTATGGGCTCTGTGCGTGTGTCTATCCTTTTGTCTGTATTTGTTTAACTTAATTGCAGGCAGTTTTGTGATTGTACAGTTTAAGTCTCACACAGTATGAGTGCTGATCAATCGCTGCTCTCCGTTATCACCCAGATGAGGATGGGGTCCCTGTTGAGTCTGGTTCCTCTCACCATCTCAGGGAGTTTTTCTTGCCACCGTCGCCCTCGGCTCGTTCATCAGGGACAATCTGACTATTTTTTGATTCATACACATTCACATTTCTAACAAGCGTAAATAATTCTTTTGATTTGCGACATGGACAATTGTTAAAAGCGCTATACAAAATAAAATTGAATTGAATTGAAATAAGTGCAGTACAGTGGGTTTGTATCTGTGTATCTGGATGGATTGAGTTACTTGGTATTTTGGCAGACAGACAAACAGACAATCACATGACAACAGATACTGGTGACACAACAGCTTAGGATAGCAGTATAGCCAGGACTGTTACAATGACTAGACCTTTTCACTTTCTCATGCCCTCCTCACAATCACATTAAGGAATTTAACCCTAAACACTTGGAGTCTTATACAAGGCATTCGAGTCAAAGCAAGACCTTTGATTTTGCAGAAAACTAAAACACTGAGTAAACACTCCTTTTTTTCTCTATATAATCCCCTGCTACACTAATGCACTTATCCCAGCGTGTCATTATTGCTCGGATACCATCAATGTAAAAAGTTTTTTTTCTCCATACTTCTTGCTTCACATCTGAAACACTGGCCTCAAAGTAACTCCTTTAGTAACCCAAGCATGTAGAAATGGCTTGGAGCGATTGTCAGATCATTCGGTGGATGTGGCAATAACTCCCAACTGAGTTCCTGTAAATTGGCCGGTATGAGATGGTGCATCGTCTTGCAAAAACAGAACGCCTTTGGTGATCAAACAAGGTTGTTGTTTTTTTTTGTTTTTTTTGCAATACAGTAAAGTCCCAATAAACAAGTGTCCTTTGCATTAGCAGAACATCAAGAAACACAAACTATTAGACCAGCAGTTTATCTTGACATTGAAACACTTCCCAACAAACAGAACAATAATGTATGATGAAAAGTACAACTACGCCACCACATTAGCTCACCTTCTCTGACCCCAAACTAGGATAAAGGGCATTAGGAGTGATTGAAGGTTTGGTGTGGGGTCTGTTTCTGGGCTTAGCACAGTGACAGGGCCTAAAGTAGACTAGGGTACTGGAACTGGGCCAGGATTTGGCATTGGCTAATGGCAAGTAGGGCTTATGTAGGGCTGGGTTCGGTCTGGGAAAGGGCTTTTTTCTGGGCTTTTGGTATGGGCTGGGGTATGGATTGGGCTTGCGAACTGAAACAGGACTTGCCAGGAGGTGGTGCTAGAAAAGTGTTCTTGAACCTGGAATGTGAAGTCATGTAGCCTCAGAAGGCTGATGCTGTGCCCACATGAGATTAAGAAAGCTAGGGTGCAGAGCAAACATGACCCAGGACTGGGGTGCACCATCCAAATGTTACATCATCCAAGCTAGGGTGTGCTGCAGACACAGAATTGTTGAAGGCAGGAGAGCATGAGGTTCTCTAAGTCAGCTGGTGGAGTCAGCAGGACGTCCTCAGCACCAGAGGACACAGCTGAGTTTTTCTGGGATGCTGCAGGGACTTGCTGAAACGGTGCAGAGCATGGATGGAGCAAAGCAGGGCATGACTGTACAAGGTATAACTTTGGCACAACAGGGCAAACTTCTGGGTCAACAAGACATAACTCTACCCCAGTAATGCATAACTCTGGATCAGCAGGGCACGATACCATAACATATGTGTCTAACAGCTCATGACATTGAAAAAACAGAGGATTACATACGTCATTGACTTCCACTTGGACCTGAGATAGCTGGAGTCACTTGCTGCTGGAGCTCCTTCAACTACTGAATTCAGCTTCTTTGTTCTTCTCCATGCGCTGTGCACAGAACATGGGGGTAATTTCATGCTTAGTTTCCATCCTGGGCTTTTTGTTGCCAGTTTCTAGTCGGATTGTGAACAGAGAGCCCACCCAATTGGAATTCCTCTCTACCTCAGTGATTGTGGCATCTTCACTGCTGATAGCCTCTCAAGAACCATGTTAACACATTTAGGTGAACTCACCCACCACATCCAGACAGCCTCAGGTGTTGTGTGTTTTGTGGTTTCTCCCGCTGATGGACTCGGCCAGTCAGAAACAATTAAAGCAAATATTTCTTATATTTTCATTTCTCTCTTCCTCTCGCTGTCTGTCTGTCTCTGGGAATGACTTTAATCATCCCAAAATTAGAACATTAGCCTCCACTGTATAAGCTGGCTAAACTCTGTCAGGCCTGAGAATAACTGCTAACTGAAACAGTGTTTTAATCTGTGGATCTCTGATGCCGTATCACTGCTGGATTTAAAACTAATAAAAGCTTTAATAAAAGGACATGTATAATCCTAAGTATGGTGTGGCACTAGCAGTGTAGTGTTGGATACCACTGATGTCTTATGAAAGTTGTTCATGATGTTAGCATTGGGCCTAATCTGTAATTCACTTGACCTTAACTTCATGACGAGAAACGATTTACACTCTGAGGCATGTGTGTGTGTGTGTGTGTGTGTGTGTGTGTGTGTGTGTGTGTGTGTGTGTGTGTGTGTGTGTGTGTGTGTGTGTGTGTGTGTGTGTGTGTGTGTGTGTGTGTGTGTGTGTGTGTGTGTGTGTGCGCCTGCCTGTGTGCCTGTGTGTGTGAAACTGGAGAAGGAGGGGCGGGGGGGATGTTATACAGTATCCCCCCCATGTCCGGATTCATTACTGTCCCCCAGAGCACAGACAGCAGACAGACAGAGAGACAGAGTGAGACACCTTCCACTCGTCTCCCACCACTACCTTCCTGTTCTGTTCTCTCAGACCCAGGACGCTGTCACACCATGCAGTCAGCACACATCGACCCCTCCAGGATGGGTTTGGGGAAGGCCATGGCGGTCCTCACCTCCGGAGGAGACGCTCAGGGTGAGTGTGTGTGTGTGTGTGTGTGTGTGTGTGTGTGTGTGTGTGTGTGTGTGTGTGTGAGTATATATGCATGTACAGTATAGATAATGTTACCTTTATTACATCTACACATCTACGGGGTGTGTCAATTGAACACACACACACCCACACACACACACTGCACACGCACTGGGTACAGTGGGATTTTAACAAATATTTGAATTGTTTTTATTTGTTTATTGTATTTTTTCTACAATAATAATGTAAAGCATGGAGGAAGCTCATTACTATGACTTTCTTTTACATTCTGCAGCAAATGATTTTGCATAATGAAATAATCTGTTAATTTTTAATGAATGAAAATTTTAAAAACAAATGTGAAAAATCTGATTAAAAAACGTGAGAAAAGACACAAGAGCTTCCTCTCTACAGAGAACTGTATTAAACCGCGTGGTATTAAAGAGAACAAACGACATTTACTTTTCCTCCTCTGAATGAGTTCATACAGTAACATGTGTACACTGGATTGTTCTGGGATTTTTACTTTTATAAGTTAAACAGTTTGGACGTGATGATGTTGACTCAGACTCACACTGCACTCTGTACGAGAACCCTCAGGCTGTGAGGTCAGAACTGGTCCTCAGAACATACAATCTGCTGTGATTCAGCTTCACTCTGATTAAAGTCAGACGAAGGATAGGTTACAGCACAACCACAGGTACGCTAGTGGTGGAGCAGCGATGGAGGAACCTAGGCAGGACCTGCAGTCCCCACAGAGCCCCATAATACACCTGAAAAATGGTTTTGGTCTCCATAGCTAGATTTGACATTCATAGCGACTGTACGGGGTGAATTTTTATTTAACTCATTAGTTTAAATTATATTTAGCCATGAAGTTAGGCATAATTAGAGGTGTGGCTGTTTGAGTGACAGCTGCAAACCGCTAGCTAACCAGCTAACTGGAATCTCTGTAGAGTAACTTACCTTAGGTAATGTAGGAGTTTACCCGGGACAGCGTGTAGGGTACGGAGGCGTGGGTTCAATCAGATGAGTTGGAATATAAATCCATGTTTATACTCACCACGGTACGTCTAAGCTACTGTAAGTCTAAGCTACTGTAAGTCTAAGCTACTGTAATAAGCTACTGTAAGTCTAGTCTAAGCTACTGTAAGTCTAGTCTAAGCCACTGTAAGTCTAGTCTAAGCTACTGTAAGTCTAAGCTACTGTAAGTCTAAGCTACTGTAAGTCTAGTCTAAGCTACTGTAAGTCTAAGCTACTGTAAGTCTAGTCTAAGCTACTGTAAGTCTAAGCTACTGTAAGTCTAAGCTACTGTAATAAGCTACTGTAAGTCTAGTCTAAGCCACTGTAAGTCTAGTCTAAGCTACTGTAAGTCTAAGCTACTGTAAGTCTAAGCTACTGTAAGTCTAGTCTAAGCTACTGTAAGTCTAAGCTACTGTAAGTCTAAGCTACTGTAAGTCTAAGCTACTGTAATAAGCTACTGTAAGTCTAGTCTAAGCTACTGTAAGTCTAAGCTACTGTAAGTCTAAGCTACTGTAAGTCTAGTCTAAGCTACTGTAAGTCTAAGCTACTGTAAGTCTAAGCTACTGTAAGTCTAGTCTAAGCTACTGTAAGTCTAAGCTACTGTAAGTCTAGTCTAAGCTACTG